>JAODAL010012113.1:0-96770 GCA_025379985.1 Phyllomedusa bahiana | reverse complement strand
GTGCCCAACACAAAATACAGACACCCTCTGCTCCCCAGTACTTTTGGGCCAAATATGAGGTAGTAGTTAATACAGTGGCCACTTTATGCAAGCCTGCAAGCCTACTGCCACTTCCATAGTCTGTCATTGTGCCACTCCTTGCCTATTCATGCTGCAGCCAACTGACCACACTCTCACTTGACCACCCTGTGGTTTCCTAATGCTGTTTCCACCCTCCACGATGTTGCCCCTATGTTTGGTTTTCCCCTTCTTTTAATCTGTCAGAAGAAATGAAAAGGACAAACACATCCTGTGATAATTGGCCCCATCCATCCTCCCTTTAATACAGTGCAGTTATCTTGTCCCCTTTGCAGAAAAGCACCCCCAAGGTATGATGTTTCCACCCCCACGCTTGGAACGCCCCACGGTTGGGACGGTGTTCTTTGGGTTGTACTCATCCCAAAAGGTTGTTATTTTGGTCTCATCTGACCATATGACTTTCTCCCATGCCTCCTCTGAATCATCCAGATGGTCATTGCCTATTGTCCTGTAGCCCATCCCAGCCTTGTGGAGGTTTACAATATTGTCCTTGGTGTCCTTAGACAGCTCTTTGGTGGCCATGGTGAAGAGGTTGGAGTGTGATTGAGTGAGTGTGTGGGTAAGCATCTTTTATACAGGTAACGAGTTCAAACAAGTGCAATTAATACAGATAAAGAGTGCAGAGTAAGAGGGCTGTGAGAGCCAGAATTCTTGCTGGTTGGTGGTCAAATACTTATTTCATGCAATAAAATGCAAATCAGTTATTTAAGAATCATACAATGTGATTTTCTGTAGGTTTTTTTAGGTTCTGTCTCTCACAGTTGAAGTGTACCTATGATCAAATTTGAAAATGGCAAATATTTTAAAATTTTCACATGTTGATATTTTTCACAAATAAATAAGGATTGTATGGACCAAAATGTATTACTACGCACAGTGTGTCATGAGAAATCAATTGGCAAATCACATGGATAGGTAAAACCATTCAAAAGTTATTGCCACATAAAGTGACATGTCATATTTCAAAAATTGGGCTCTGTTAGGAAGGTCAAAACTGGCTGTGGTGGTAACGGGTTAAAAAAAAGTATGCAATGGTTATATTTGGTGGGACTGCCCGTCTTTAAAGGATTTTTGGGGGGCAATTTATTAAATTATTCATGAACTCACTTAACAACTCTGTTCCAAAAACTCCTGAAGCTGCTCTTCTTTTTATGTTTGACCTTACAATTCCCACGTTCAAAAAATCTCTTCTCTGCCATTTTCTGCAAGCTGCCAAGACTATCATCCCCAGACATTGGAAGTCCCCTGAATCCCCACTGTTGAGGAATGGTTCAAAGAGGTCTCCAACACCTACCATATGGAGATCTTGGCCTCCTTGAGAGACCAACTGTATCGGCTCACTAGGACATGGGCCCCCTGGCTCTCTTTCCATAGTTCTGCTTTGTTCTGTAACCTTGTAAATTGATGGACAAGTTGAAATTTCTGTATCCCCCTCTCCTTTTTCCCTTAGTGCCGAATTGTAGGCCTGTACCTCCCAGTTTTGCCACCCCAACCTTCCCAGTGTCGTGTCCCCCGTCCTCTTGTTTCTGTCCTAGCGTTTTAATTGTGTGCAATAGGTTGTTGTGTGGGTAGTGTGTATGTAGTTGCCCCCTCCCCCTTTTTTTTTCCTCCTTTCTTTACGATATACCGAGACATAAAGCCTTTTCAAGTAATACATAAATGTTTAAATATTCCTACTGGTTTGTAGTACTACTTGTTAAAGTCCTTTTGGCCACTGTTTTGTGTTGATTTAATATGGTTTCCATGTTGTATCGGACCATAAAGGTCCTGTACTTTTTGTTCAAATCACTACTTTTCAGATGATTATTATTTTCCATTTGATTGTATGTTTCTTTTTGTTTTTCCTACAACTTTGCAAGTCTTTATCATTTATTTTAATAAAGCCTTTTTGAATCGAAAAAAAGTATGCAGTCTAGAAATGAATCACATACAACTTTTGGTCCCTCAAAAGAATAACATGCTAAATTTTACTCTTTAACGAGCACCCACTGTCTTTTGACAGTGAGAGGTTTCCAGTGACGCCATAAGACATTGTTGCCTTCAGAGAGAGTTTGCCACAGCTGCAATAGGAACGAAGCTGTAGTTAACAGCTCTGTTTCTGGAGGAGTCTCTGTGCATGACAGGGACCAGAAGGGAGCCTCCAATCTCCGCTGTTTAACCCTTTGATTTCCACAGTATGACACCGCAACATGATCAAAGGGGATGCACCTGCTCCATCGGGTCAATGGGATTTCCAGTGCCTGATGGAGCTTGGGGAAGGTCTGTATAATCAGCCTTGGGGAGCTACAATGGCTGCAGGGCTGTCTATGTAATAAGCCTGCTCGTAGGACGCACTGTATACTGCCCTAAAAGCAGCCAGTGTGATACTGTATAATGTATTATCATACAAGAGTGTTCTAATACATTTTTAAGTGTATAATAATCTTTAAAAATAGTTGTCGCTTAATAGGATTAAAAAAAAAGATAACTAGAGATGAACGATTTTCTCGAAAATTAGATTTGGCCGATTCGCCAAATTTTCCCCAAAAATGTGTTTAGTTACGAATTTATTCACTTTGAATCGCGATAAAGAACAGCTATTTCCTGGCTGCAGAGAGCCTGTATGGTGTTGTAGAACATTGTGCCATGTGCAAATATGCATAGGGAGCGTGGTTTGGCATTGAAACAATGCTGTGATTTAGTATGACATGCAGGTGACAGGCACTGCTCTTAGAATCACTTCACACTTCACTTATCTGGGCAGTTACGGGGTCAAAATTGACCAAATAACTGAAGTAAGAAAGCACCCTGACAGGGTAATGTCAGTGCCAGCTAGAAAGAACTGAGCAGAGGGCTAAGATCCCATTATAGCATCAGTGTGCACTCCTTTTACACTGACATCAGATGATCCCACGGATTGACAGAACCTGTTCTGTTAAATGCCGATACAGGAAGAGCCCCCCCCTCGAAAGAGTGGAGAGGGTGTCGGCAGTAATATTGCGTTGATGCCACTAATCATTTTGCCCTTCTTTTGATCTGTCAGTGTCCACTTTCAATCGGACAATAATCTATCCGTATTGCTAAAGCCAAAAAGACTCAATATAACCTTCCCTTCTTTTAGCGTGCTTCGTAATCGAGCCAATCAAGGAGTCCCCACTCCTTAAATACTTGAAAAACAAACAACTGTTGCCAATGGATAGGTTAAAAGAATTCCTCTTTACTTATATCAAACTTGTAAAAACTTTACAGAGCCAAAAACAGGCTTACCCCATCTTCACATATCCTTATTTACCAAAGCACGCTCATCCTATTGCAGGATAAAGTTCATGACTCAGTCCATGAATGAGAAGCTTAAGAGGAGTCGCTACATGATGTTCGGTGCGCTGCACCTGCTGTGTGACGTTTCAAAGGTAGAATCCTTTTTCTTCAGGATATGATACACACTGACACACTGTGTAGCTGAAAGGTATTTCACCCCAGTAACTATAAAATTGGAAGTATTTGGCACAGAGTGCAATCTACTGCAGCTGCAGAGAGATCCGTGTATATAAGAGACACAGTGGCAAGTAGCAGAATGTAATATGGCTGACCTATTTATAGGGCTGTGACATCACAGAAGCTGGCTGGCTGCATGTCTGCATGTCATGGCATTGAGGGTGTTCCTTTTATTCTCCCATAGTTCTTTGCCCCATGTCACACCAAATGCTCGCGGCCATTTTAGAAAAAAAGATGATTCGTTACCACTAATCGCCAGGAAATTTGGCTTCATTTAGAATCAAATTCTTCCTGAAATTCGAATCGAATTCCACTTCGTCAGATTTGATTCGCTCATCCCTAATAATAACAAAAAAGTGTCAATTAAATAAATGAAAACAAATTATTACAACAAAATTGTTGTACATACAGACTAAAAAAAAATTACAACTTCTCCCACAAAAACAAGGCCAGCAGCGTCACTGAAAAAATGAAATAAAGTTATGACCACTGAAATACAGGGAGATAAAACCAGAAAAATTCAGCTGATTAAAGGGGTTTTTGCCACAAAGGCATTTCATGCCTGGTTTGTCCTGCTTCTGCTCTTTGTGTTCAAAAGTGGGCATGCATGATTTGTTTGAATTGCATATCATGTGAGCTAGCAGACTTGACATCTCCATGCCTTTCCCCGCAGTGTGCTCATTGTAGTCACATATAGGGTTTTTTTTATGTAAAGAGCTGTGAGTAGCTAGAATGTAGCCTGAGTTGTTAGCATTTCTTCCTTTTCAGCATATGGGTTCTAGGTTCAAATCCCTCCAGGAACCAAACATGGATATTTTTTTTGTCTCAATACACATACCTGATTGAGGTCTCTTTTTATTTATTTTCAGTTTCACTAATTAGTAAGGAGTAGAATGACAGCACCTGGGATTGAACACTTGCTTAGCAGTGAGTGTGTCTGATTACTAGGCAGGGAAGAGACTGATAGCAGCTGCCTGAGAGGAGAGGTGATGTTTAAGCATGTGCGGCCAGGACTGAGGGGCTTGTCTCTAGTCGTATCCCCTGGAGACAAGCTGTACACTATGGATCAAGGTAGCAGCTACAAAAAAAAAATGGTTTTACCACAAAGGCATTTTATTTTTGATTTGTCTTGCTTCAGCTCTCTGTGTTCTCAAAAGGGGGTGTGTATGATTTGTTTGAACTGCATATCATGTGACATTACCACGCCTTTCCCCACAGTGTGCTCACTCTAGTCACACAAAGGTCTGTTTATGTCAAGAGCTGGAAGTAGCTACTATGTACAGGGGTGGTTAGTGCATCTGCCTTCCAACATGTGGGTTCTAAGTTGAAATCACTGCAAAAGCCAAACATGATTTTTTTTTTTTTTTTTTTCACAATGCACATACCTGATTGAGGTTTCTTTTTATTCATTTGCTCTGTTTTACTAATTACTATGGAGTACAGAGGACATGAATAGAATGACAGCACCTGGGGTTTGAACACTCGCTCAACAGTGAGTGTGTGTGATTACTAAGCAAGGAAGAGAGGAGAGGTGATGTCTGAGCATGTGTGGCCAGGACTGAGGAGCTCTTGTCACTGGTCGTATCCCCTAGAGACAAGCTGTACACTATGGATCACTAAGGTAGCAGCTAAAACAAAAACGGTCCAGACTTCGTAATAATGATGAAAATGTTTATTATTTAATTTGTAAGCTTCCCACCTCAATTTTACGATGTGGAAAAAACCCTTTAAGGTTTGTTGTTTAACCCATTAATGACTGCCCACCGACTCTTGACGTCGGCTTGTGCGGGTCGTTCGTCTACAGCGACGTCTTTTGGCGTCTCTGCAGACTGCGGGGTTTGTGGCGCCCGGCGCTGCAGCTGCCCTGGGATCAGGGCTGTACTACACAGCCCTGATCCCAGAGCATCTCCTGCGAGCACCGGGAGATCCTCCGCTCCCCGGTGCTTTAAGTCTTTGATTGCGGCGGATCGTCACCGCAGAGCAATCAAAGGATTTCCCTGCTCTGTTGGGTGATCAGAACACCCGGTGACCCGACAGAGCCTGAGGAACGGCTGCATAGTCAGCCCTGGGGACCTAGAGTGGCTCCAAAGCTGTCTGTGTATCAAGCCAGTGATCAGACCAGCCTGTGTGTTGTCCAAATCACTGCCTGTGTCAATATTTGGACAACATGCTAATACATTACTAAGTGTAAAAAAAAAAAATGTAAAACAGTTCTTCCTTCATGGGATTTGGAAAAAAAACATAAAAAGTGTAAAAAAAATGAATAAAAAAAAAAAAAAAAAATTTAATACAAAATAGTTGTGCATATATTACACACACAAAAAAACACTACACATATTAGGTATCCTCACGAATGTAATAACCTGTAGACTTAATTTAACAAGTTATTAAGAGTAAAATGTAAATGGTGTAAAAAAAAAAATTAAAAAAACAAAACATTTTTTAAAAATACTGCAATTATTTATAAGTCAATTTAAACTATTCCCTGATAAAGTACAACTTGTCTCGAATAAAACGAGGCCTCATATAACTGTGTCATTAAAAAAATAAAATTACAACTGTTGAAATGCAAAGAGGCAAAAACTAAAAACAATTTCTGGTTATTAACTACTTTTCAGGCGTTCGGCTTACAGGAGTCAAACTGCGGCCCTCCAGCTGTTGGGAAACTACACCTCCCATCATGCATTTGTATAATCTATAACCGTGAGCATCATGGGAGTTGTAGTTTCCCAACAGCTGGAGGGCCGCAGTTTGATACCCCTGGAAGGGGTTAAGGGGTGCAGTGTGCAGGGCTCTTTGGGCTGGTTTCACACACAGCCATTAAAAAAAAAAAAAAAAAGTCGGTGCAGTTTTTAAGTCAGTGTCAGAAGTAGCTCCAGCAGACTTAGAAATTCTCTCTCTAGTTTCGCTATTCCCTGATTACACTGCGGACTATAAACCTTGACACTGTACCATGTTGTACCGTAAACGCGCGATAACGCAAGTTACCCTTTGACCCCCACTAATATGTTACATAGAGCAGCCTGCAGTTTTAGCTCCTAAGGTAATTCAAGCTGTAGACTTGCTTTGACGCCCGTGAATAGCCTTGTCTCTCCGCCCGCCACAACCCGCATCCTCCCATCTTCAACCTTCACCTACAGCTTTGCTACAACTCCATAGCAACCCCAGCCATGGCTCCACAGAGCCTCCTCCAGCGCGGGGTCATGTGACCACAGAGTGGGCGTGGCCGCAGTGGACTTCAGTGTTCCGGGGTGAGTCGTCAGAGCTTGTAGTTCCCGGGGTGCAGGTGAGTGTTGGTGTCTGCATGACTGTTCTCCCTATGGACGCTGCTGTAAAGGGGCGGCCCTGGACCAAGAGTATGGGCATAAGGGATGGATGCCAGGAGGGTGCCATGCCTAACTACATGGGGCACCTGGAGCTGGGCACTGACCCATCCTGCTTTATATAAGGGCTTATCTCATACACTGGTGGCTGATGTTACATAACCTCCACCAAATGAGCTTTTGCACTCAATTAAATGGGCTTCTTTGGGAATGCGGTTCCCAGTGAGGGACAGCGGGTGAACAGGGTATGATTTCTCATAGCACCAGACTGCTTCGTGGTACAGTGTATAGGAAATGATGGGATTTCTGCTCAAATCCGCTTAAGAAGGCAAACTGTCACTAATATACATATCTGGCTTCTCTGAAGAGGAGTGTTATGTCATGGAAGGACTCCGTGTTAAAATCCTCATGTATTCTGACGGCCGTTGATTGGAATGACCAGTCTGCGCTGTGAACTATGGCGATGATTTTAAATCCATAAAAAAGAATAAACATGAACATTCGGGTCCTTATCAGATCCTGGTCCTGGAGAAGAGACCCAGGTTACCGCTTCTGAGACGTAAAAATCTCTGGATTTCTGCCAAAGGTTACTTGTTAGATTTTTCTGATAAGTAAAGTCCATCGTGTGCACCCAGCCGCTTGTCTCCAGGGAGAAATAGAAGAAAGGGGGTCTGATATAGGTTTCCACTGGAAGCGGGTGTCTGAGTAGAGGTTGGCACCCTATAGATAAATGTTACGGGGTAAAACCTGGGGGACAACAATTTAAAGATAACGCTAGAGAAAGAAGAAATGCTGCACACCCAAAAATAATGAGTCCAAATACAAACATGCAAAATAATATAAAGTGTAGTCCCATTTCAGACCATTATCAGACACATTGCTGTTCTGATTTTGCTTCTCTTCAAAACTA
Organism: Phyllomedusa bahiana; assembly: GCA_025379985.1. Lineage (NCBI taxonomy): Eukaryota > Metazoa > Chordata > Amphibia > Anura > Hylidae > Phyllomedusa > Phyllomedusa bahiana. Next base: position 88,985 of record JAODAL010012113.1, on the reverse strand, counting down.
GAGCAGTTCTTTTCTCCTTCTTGTGTGCACTAGCTTTTCTAGGTTACTGACCATCTCTCTCTGCTCTAGCAGCCCTAGCCTGAGTGATGATGTCTCTCATTGCTGTATCTTATCGGTAGCACAGGAGCATGTTTTATGTTTCTTACTGAAAATTTTTAGTTTGTTAGGGCTTTTTTTTTTTTTAACCTTCCTGCTGTTTTCACCCCCCCATCACCAATGTCGCTCTAACAGGATCAGCTAGGAATAGCGGAGTTCTAATGTCAGTCACTACTGAAGAACCAACCACAGCCAGGAACAAGAAAGGGTGAGACTGAAGCTGGCTGTGAAGCAATATGCATACCTCCTAACTGTTCCAATTTGCAAACAATGTCCCACTGTCCCGGGATGCCTGGCAGGCGTCCTGACTTTTACATTTTTCAGAGGTTTGGCCCGCTCCCTGCTCTGCCAGCATGAGCTGTGTGTCTAGTAACATGCCCCACGCGGCGCTGTTTGCAAATATTAGTATGCTGGCAGCGTAACCAGTATGTTGGTCATGCTGCTTCCTAATACTAGCGGCCCGCCCCCTCCATCCACTGTTGTTGATCGGAGCCTGCCTGCTGCACAGAAACACATAGCCAAAGCTCAGCCACAGACCTTGCTGCTGCCTGGCCCCTTCCAGGTGAGTACAGAAAGGAGTGAGCCAGTGTGCAGACTGGATTGTCTCCCAGGGCTCCTGTGTGTACAGAACCAGCATCGAATTACTGCTGACTTACTGCTGTGTCCTAAGGAAAGATTAGTAGCGGGCAGGTGTCTGATGAGGGGGATTTAGTGAAGCACACTCTGCTATACTGTGCTGCACCAGATTCCTCTCATTAGGAATCTGCTACTATACTTTATATACCATGCTGCTGATGATGGGGGGTGGCATCACACAGTATATTACATATGGTAGCAGGCAGATGTCACATCAGGGGGATTTAACACCCCACAGTATATAAAGTATAGTAGTAGGCAGATGTCTGATGAAGAGGATACAGTGAAGCACAGTATAAACCCAGAGGCATAAGATACAGCTTCTGGGCCCCAGTGCAAAATCTAAAGCGGGGCCACCACTTAAACATGTACAACTTTTATATCTCTTGTTTTTTTCTATGTTGCAGAGGATCCTCCAGGCCCCCTCAGATCCCAGGGCCCAGTGGCAACTGCTACCTATGCACCCCCTATAGCTATGCCCTTGTATGAGCCTGCTACTATACTTCATGCACTGTGCTGCTGATGGTGGGGGGCGGGAGGGGGGGGGGGGGGCTTAGTGCATCATAAAGTATATTACATATGGTGGCAGGCAGATGTGACATCTGCCTGCTACTATCCCCCCATGTGACATCAGAGGGATAGTAGTAGACAGATGTCTGATGAAGGGGATTCACTGAAGCACAGTATGAGCCCGCTACTGTACGTCATATACTGTGCTGCTGATGAGGGGAGGGGGGGCTTAGTGCATCACTCGGTATATTACGTATGGTGGCAGGCAGATGTCACATGAGGGGGATTGTAGCAGGCAGATGTCTGATGAAGGGGATTCAATGCACAGTATGAGCTTGCTACTGTACTTCATACACTGTGCTGCTGATGGGGGGAAGGGGGGTTAGTGTATCACAGTATATTACATATGGTAGCAGGCAGATGTCACATGAGGGGGATTTAGCGCAGCAGAGTATATAAAGTATATTATCAGGCAATTGGCTTATGAAGAGGATACTATGCTGTGCTGCATTAAATCCCACTGAAAAGTCATCTCATCTGCCTGCTACTATACCTCATATACTCTGTGTTGCACTAAATCCCCATCAGCAGTACAGTATATGAAGAATGGAAGCAGATACATAATCAGGAAGATTTAGTGCAGCACTACTATGCAAGTATTAAACAAAAAATCTAAATGCTGTAAAAAAAATATAAAATCTGTTTATCAATAGTGATAAGGCTGATATCAGAGAAAAGTGCATACAGTGTAGCAGTAATAGAATAATAATATATGGCAAGAAATAATGTTGAGAAATAACAAAGGACAACAGGTTACATGATTAAAATCTGCATAATATTAACAACATGACAATATTATAACTATTTGTACATGAAGTGATAACAATACATCATCTTGTACTTGTATATTGATTTATGTAGTATATGTATTAGGCCATGTCCCCCGAAGCACGGGTTTTTGGCCGGTTTTTCAGCTGGTTTGCGGTTTTTCAGACCGCCTGAAAAACCGTCCGAAAATGAGCACTAATGTGCTCTATGGAAAACCCGTGCAGCAGTCCCCACCGCACGAGTTTTCCGCCCGCGGGCTGCTCAAGAAACATTGAGCATGTTCATTCTTCCGTCCGGTTTCCAGACGGAATATGAACACCTCAATGGGAGGGGGGAGGGCTCTTCTCCGCTCATCGCGGAGAAAAGCCGCCCCCCTCTCTGTGGCCGAGGGGACGGCCGTAAAACCGGACAAATACTGGCCGGGTAAACCGACCGGGATTTGTCCACTACCGTGTGAACGCACCCTTAGGCCATGTTCACACGGCTTAAAATGGGCCGTATTTCTGTCCGTAATTACGCGCCGAAGTGCGCCAATTACGGGCCGAAAACGGCCCATTCATTACGGTAATTCACAGTTCTCATAGAGATCTATGGATTACGTCTCTTCTCCCCGCCGGCGAATCTGCCGGGCGGGGAGATAATTGACATGTCACTTTCTAGCGGCGTATACGCGCCGCTAGCAGTGATAGTCTATGGGCCGGCTAAGTGCCGGCCCCCCGCTCACTCTCCGCTCCCGCCCCCCTCCACACAGCGTAATTGCGGGGCGTAATTACGCCCTGCAAATACACCGTGTGAACGCACCTTAGGCTATGTTCACACGGCTTAATTGCGGGACGTAATTACGCCCCGCAATTACGCCGTGTGGACGGGGGCGGGGGGCGGGGGAGTGAGCGGGGGGCCGGCACTTCGCCGGCCCATTGACTTGAATTGCCAGCGGCGCGTATACGCCGCTGGAAAATTCACATGTCAATTATCTCCCCGCCCGGCGGATTCGCCAGGCGGAGAGAGGAGACGTAATCCATAGTTCTCTATGAGAACTGTGAATTACCGTAATGAATGGGCCGTTTTCGGGCCGTAATTGGCGCACTTCGGCGTGTAATTACGGACCGAAATACGGCCCATTTTAAGCCGTGTGAACATGCCTTTAGAGTGTAAACTGATGTGTTATGTTTGCAGTCATAATATTGTCATGTTGTTGTTATTGTGTTTGCGTAAAGTTCGTTGCCCTTGGCATATATATATTTTTTTTACATTCTTATTCTGTTATGATTACCCTGGATACCCTTTTTTTTTTACATCGTAACGGCCTTTATTGTGGTATTCATTCTCTTTTTTTTTTTTCTTTTTTTTTTTTACAAAAAAGTCCTGTTTGTTAATATTAATATTATAAATCAGTTTTCCCATCTCTGATTTTGCTTCCCTTCAGGAGTTAGAGCAGATCTTATCTCCTGCTTGTGTACTCAAGCTTCCCTCGGTTGCCGACCACCTCTGAGGAAGATGAGATAGGTGTTTACTTTGAAAGGCTGTGTTCACGTTGCTCTTAAAGGGGTTTTCAGCAAGCAGTTTCACAGAGCAACAGCCAGCTTTAGCTTTTACATCCTGTGGGCAGGTCTATAGCAGTGATTGACATATGAGCTCTGCAGTTTCTAGCTATTCCTGTTACAGCGACATGACTGCTAGAGATTCATAAAGCATGCTATACAAGGCTACAGAGCTCTAAAGAGTGAAAGCTTCTTATTTAGTTAAGTAAATATAGTCAGTTGCTGGAGATAAGACGGCAGGAGGTGACTCACTATGGACAGGTTGACTGATTAGCAGCAGCTCAGAGCAATGAGAGATAAATGAGAGCAGGGAGAGATGGTTAGTAACCAGAGAAAATTGTGTACTCTAGATGAAATAAAATCTTTATTTCCTGACCAAAGCAAAATCAACAAAGCAATGTATTTGGTAATAGTAATTAATGACACTAAAAATGTATAAATCAGTATTCCAATCTCATTGGTATGTAGGCAAAGGTAAAGATCAAATACATTGTCCGTTTAGTTTTGCTTTCCTTCAGCATTAGAGTAGATCTTATCTCCTGCTTGTGTACTCAAGCTTCCCTAGATTGCCGACCACCTCTCTGCTCTAACCGCTCTTGCTGGGATGGTGTCAATCACCTTATTCTGCTTTAGCAGTAGCAGCCAGGGATAGTGACATTATTCCCTGCGTAGATAGGGGCACTTTTTCAAAACCTCTCCATTACCAGTGTCCCTATGTGCCATGGGTTTATCTTATAAAACTTCCCTTCTGTTAGCTCCACCTACTCTGTTCCACTTTCCATTCCTCAAAAGTTGGGAGGTTTGAATATTGGACAACCCCTTTAAGAACATGGGACCAGATGGCCACACTAGATCTATTTTCAGGTGTGTAAACCAGAGAAGAAACATCAATAGATCAAATGAGAACTCTTGTCCATATGGAATGTTAATAGACCCACAAATTTACACATAAATAAGGCTGGATTCACACTATGTTCATGGCTACGTTGCAGGTATCTGTCAGAGCACCATGAGAAAAGGGGGATACCGTGAAGCAGCCGCGGCGGCCTCATAGGGAATTTTAGAGCAGATTTAGCCATGTGTGGAGTAGTTTTTGCTTTTTCTCGGTGGCATACACTTATTTTACGGGACTCAATGGCGCAGTCTACCACATTATTGGGTCCTACAGGAAATGTGTGCAGATAGCCTTTCACATACCTTGCATACACACCAAGCCAGCTCATGACACATAACCTCCTTCATGAGCCAAGTGCTGCCGACGTGGAAAGAACGAGGTGGTCACAAGAATGTGATTCGACTGTTTTTATTTTTTTGATCCTGGTTATTGTCCGTATTTGATTTCAGTATAATAGCACTTGCATTTTTGATAACGCTAGATAAATTATTTGCGTTGTCTATGGTTTAACCCCTTAATGACCGCCCACTGACTTTAGACGTCGGCTGGTGCGGGTCGTTCGTCTACAGCGACGTCTTTTTGGCGTCGCTGTAGACTTCGGGGTTTCCGGCGCCGCAGTAGCGCTGGGATCGGGTCTGTAGTGCACAGCCCTGATCCCAGAGCATCTCCTGCGAGCACCGGGAGCGGAGGAAACCTCCGCAACCCGGTGCTTTAACCCTTTGATTGCGGCGGTGCGTCACCGCAGCACAATCAAAGGCTTCCCCTGCTCTGTCAGGTGATCGGAACACCCGGTGACCCGACAGAGCTCGGGGAACGGCTGCACAGTCAGCCCTGGGGACCCAGAGTAGCTCCGGGGCTGTCTGTGTATGAAGCCAGTGACCAGGACACACTGTGTGCTGTCCAGATCACTGCCTGTGTCAGACTGACACAGATTATAATGTATTAGCATATATGAAGATGCTAATACATTACTAAGTGTTAAAAAAAAAAAAAAAAGTAACAGTTCTACTTTCATGGGATTAGAAAAAAAAAAGTAAAAAACATAAAAAGTGTAAAAAAATGAATAAAAAAATAAATAATAAAAAAATATTTAATAAAAAATAATTGTGCATATATTACACACAAAAAAACCTACACATATTAGGTATCCACACGACCGTAATAACCTGTAGAATTAATCTAACCGGTTATTAAGTGTGAAATGTGAATGGTGTAAAAAAAAAAAAACATTTTTTTTTTAAATTTTAAAAAAATTCTGCAATTATTTATAAGTGAACTTAAATTATTCCCCCATAAAGTACAACTTGTCTCGAATAAAACAAGGCCTCATACAACTGCGGCATTGAAAAAAAATAAAAAAGTTACAACTGTTGAAACGTGAAGAGGTAAAAACTAAAAAAAGGTTCTGGTCATTAACTACTTTTCAGGCCTGGGGCTTAAGGGGTTAAGAAAGTTAGATATGCTCTGACACCCGTTGTCTTTTGGGAAGAACTCATTATGAATACATAATCTATTATTTGGTTCCACTTCTACTGAACACATCTATGTGTGCATTATTTATTGTGGACTATCTTATTACTTTTAGCGTTGGTTCAAACTGTGTTCATGGCTACATTGCAGGTATTCGTTGTGGTGGTACTGTGAAAAAAGTACCCAGTCGAATATCGCATTGCAGCGGCCCCATAGGGATTAGCAGAACAGACATAGCTGTACTTGGACTATGTTTGCTCTATTTCCTGACAGCATACACATTTCCTGTAGGACTCAATAGAGTGGTAGACTATGGTATTGTGTTTCGTGCAATAAACGGAAAAATGTTTAAGAGCAAACGTAGCCCACGTGATAAAAGCAAACCAGTCCTGAAACCTCTTGGTTTTGCACAGAGAGAGAGGTGGTTGAAACTCTCCCATTAATTTGGGCTATACTTAGAACTCCAGTTGAAATCAGACCGTCTCTCTGTTCAAAACCGAGCGGTTTTAAGGCTTGTTCTAGAGACAGTTGCAGGTCTTATTGGTATGCTATCAATGTGTATGATGAGACAACCTCTTTAAAGGGGTTTTCTCATTACATTAAATGGTGCTCAGAATAAGGGGATAGTGAAAACAAGCAATTTTGCAATTGGATGTGATTTGCAAAGCTGTCTTGTTTCCACAGGATCCTTTATGTTCGTTTTCTGTAAACACTGGTCTCCAGTGTCGGTCGGATTCCGTCTCCTTGCATGTGATAGGCTGCCGGCTGTGGTAATTTACATCCTGTCCGGCCCACGGTTGTATTCACGGGAGAGCGCATTCCCGTGCATGCTCCGTGATGTGGACCGGCTCTGTGTTGACGTGCAGAGGAAATTGGTATTAAAAAGAGATGTGGCTGCGATCGCATATATCGATAAAGTACTGAGAGATAGAGAGATTTGCACTGTTCACTGACAGCAATCAGTGGTAGTTTCGACGTTTGCACTGTTCACTGACAGCAATCAGTGGTAGTTTCGACGTTTGCGCTGTTCACTGACAGCAATCAGAGGTCCTGCAGCAGAGAGAGAGATCTTGTGCAGTCCCATGTAAACACAAACAGAAAGTGTATAGTTTTCTTCAACAGATCTGTAGAGGTCAGAGGTGTAATAATCTGCAGGATATATCACTGTGTGTGTTAGAGAGAGAGAAAAAAAAAAATCACCCATCTTTCCCAGAATCCTGAATGTCAAATGCCCATTCTAGTTACAAAGTATGTAGAGAGAGCGGGAAATGTAGATATACACTATCGAGTTACAATTAGCTTTTCACTTCCAATGATTCTTTAGTCTCCGACAGCTGAGAATCTCTCCTCCTCCCAACCCCCCTCCCCCACCCCACTCCGCTCACATAGAATTAATTCTCACATGCATACTTTGGGGCATGTCTGCAAAGAGCAGATACTCCCTGCTGGGAGGAGAAACACGCCCCTCCATTTCATAAGCTCTGCTTAGCAACCCGTATAAATGGCTGACAATTGATGAAACGATAAATCCCCGTTGATGGTTTTTAATCTTAAACTGTACTAAGGCCAAGCACAAACTTAATTTGTCATGTTTTTTGGGTGAACATTGAGTAACGTTACCCTTTTCTTCTGACCATATTATATGACCATGATAATAAAGTTTAATAGGAATTTGTTAAAGCACTCATTGATTCACCAGTGTCTTTTGACACACAGCATGATTGTGCAATTGTTGCATCAGATGAGTTGTGTACGCTCATACAGGAATTATTACTACAGTTTATCAATGTATATCATGGATGTTAAGCAGACTTCTCACTGCAGTATATTTGCTGTCAATCCATACCTAAAAATCTGCACTAATTGTGAAATTTATTGTGGATTTTACTGGAGATTCTTTTATGGGAGAAGGCATAATCCCCAGGTACAATTATCTGTGGATGTCAGTGTGGATTTTGCGGTCTCCCACTAAAGTCAATTACGGTAGGTAAATCCCTGCCAAAATCTGCAGCAGTGTGGATTTACAGCAAAATCTGTGGATTTTATTATGTTGACTTTCTGTGGACAAGAAAGCTATTTGAAAAGCGCTGGTATTTTATTACAGTGTGACAACAAACGGTGGGAATAATGAAGTACAATGTGCTAAATTAATAAACATTGCTGCATATAAACCCTGGGTATATGCAATATATTTTTATTGCATTAAGTATTTAAAAAGTTGGCACGTGTACAGCCAGTGTAACTTAATATTGTTACCCTTCCAGTTTTTCCATTGCCCAACCCTACTGGCAGGTGCATCCAGATAAGCCCAGAGGCATATACAACAATTTACTGTTTCATGGATGCCAACACAGATTATTTGTCATACTTAGGAAGATGAGATAGGTGCTTATTTTTTGAAAGGCTGTGTTCACGTTGCTCTTAAACGGGTTTTCTCACCAAGCAGTTTCACAGAGCAACAGCGAGCTTTAGACTTTTACATCCTGTGGGCGGGTCTATAGCAGTGATTGACACCTTAGCTCTGCAGTTTCTAGCTATTCCTGTTAGTGACATGACTACTAGAGATTTATAGAGCATGCTGTACAAGGCTACAGAGCTCTAAAGAGTGAAAGCTTCTCATTTAGTTAAGTAAATAAAGTCAGTTACTGGAGATGAGACTCTCTGCAGGAGGTGACTCACTATGGACGGTTTGACTAACAGCAGCTTAGAGCAATGAGAGATACACGAGAGCAGGGAGAGATAGTTAGGAACCAGAGAAAATTATGTACTCTAAGAAGAAATAAAATCTTTATCTCCTGACCAAAGCAAAATCAACACAGCCATGTATTTGGTACTAGTTTTCATATACCTTTCCCTACATGTTAAAAGCCAATCAATGAAGTGAGAAAACCCCTTTAAGCTTTTTGTTTGGGATATAGGCAAGATTGTTTTTTTTTTTATTGAAAAAAAAAAAAGCCTTTAACGCAATCAATTTCTTTTTTACTTGATGTTTTGGGGTTTTAAAATTTTATCCCCAAAAAAATAAAAGGTGGGTTATTTTGAATTAAACGAAAAAACCCAGAAAAAAGGGGCCCAATTGAGTATGCAGTCTCGCAGCGCTCAGATTATAAAAAATGAAAACATAAAAAACAAAAATTTCTTCTGAATTCCCGGAAAAAAAAAACAAAATCATTACCCAAATACCTTTTGTTTCTGTCTGTCTGTGTTCTGGTATTGTATTGATTTTATTTATTTATTTTTTTATATAATATGTGCTCAAGATTTCTTGTGTTTTATAAAAATACTAAAGCTACTAAGGTAGAGTGTCGCACTTCTTGTAGTACAATACCAGTTTGAAAAATGTAAAAGTGCTCTCTAGGGGTTTTTGTTTTAAAATCAAAAAGATGAGATGTTATGATGTTTGTTTTTTTGAAAATTTTTAAATAAAATATTACAGTTTTAAACCACATTTTACAACGCTACATAAAAGAACATTGCATGTTTTTTTCCACTATCGACATAAATCAGAATAAACCCTTTCCTGTTTTAGGTCAAAAGGATTTTCAAAATATTAATTTGCCAAAATGCCCAAAAAATGAAGAGAAATTTTAATCATTTTTATTTTTTTTTTGCAAGCAAAATTTTCAACACTTTAAACAACTGGAACAGCCCCTATGATAATTTTTTCTTGGAAACTTCTATAGGTTTTTGTTAACATTGAGTTTAAATTTGAAACAGCCGGGATGAAATTTAAATCACACAAGAAAAACATGCTTTTTGTGTAACATCATGGGAAAGTCTAAAGAAATCAACCAAGATATCAGGAAGAGAATTGTGGCCTGCACACGTCTGGTTCATCCCAGGGTGCAATTTCCAGATACATGAAGGTGCCTCGTTCATCTGTACATACAATTATATGCACATACAAACAAGATGGGGATGTCCAGCCATCATACTGCTAAGGAGGGACCCGGGTTCTGTGTCTCAGAGATGAATGTGCTTTGGTTCAACATGTGCATATCTACCCAAGAACAAAAGCAAAAGATCTTGTGAAGATGCTGGTGGAAGCTCAGTTACACCTGTTCTGTCAGGAGGAATGCGCCAAAATTCCTACCAACTATTGTGAGAATCTTGTGGAAGGATATCCAAAACATTTGACCCAAGTCATACAGTTTAAGAGCAATGCTACTAAATACTAATGAAATGTATATAAACTTTTGACTTTGCAGAAAGTAATAAAAATGCCATAAAAAGTCACTCTCTCATATCATTCTAGCATTCGTCCAATAGAAATAATTTTGGTAATACTAAGTGACTTAAAACGGGTAAGGTTTATTCTGATTTCACGTGAGATGGTGAGGAAAAACATGCATATGTATCCTTTTAATAAAGTGGATGTAAATTTGTGTGTGTGTATGTAATGTGTGTGTGTGTGTGTGTGTGTGTGTGTGTGTGTGTATATATATATATATATATATATAATATATATATATATTATACACATACACACACGTCTTTGGCTTTCCCCAGGAAGAAACGAGATAGGAAGATGAAACATTACATTTATTCCACATACTCTCCACTGATGTCAACACACTTCTTACATCATTATTCCAAGTTCTGTAAGAATTGCAAAAAGAAGGATTTCGGCTGTGCCTCAAATCAGTCATCTGTAGCAGCCATGGCATCAGAAATGGTGTGAAATTTGGCACCCTTGAGGTGTTTCTTCAGGTTTGGAAACAGATGATAGCAGAGGGAGCTAGATCTGGTGAATAAGGTGGGTGGTCAACCAGCCTAGCTCCACCAGTTTTGCCGTGGCCGCTTGTGCAGTGTGAGCGGAGGCGTTGTCTTGCAGGAACAAGATTCCTTTGGACAGCTTGCTGCGCCTTTTGGCCTTCAGAGCTGCCTTCAATTGGTCCAAAAGTTCAATGTAATACCTTGCATTGATGGTGGAACCATTTTGAAGTTGGTCCACTAGCAGCACGCCCTCTTTATTCCAGAACAAAAACGTCTTCACCTTAGTAGCTGATCTTTGCACCCTGAACTTCTTTGGACAAGCAGAACCACTGTGCCTCCTCTGTTTTGACTGCTCCTTGGTTTCAGGGTCATACAAATAAATCCAGGTCTCATCCATAGTGATCAGTCGATCCAGGAAGTTTTTATCAGTCCGGAAACACTGACAGATGGAGCGGGAAGCACTCGCATGCTTTTCTGATCTTTGCAGATAGCTTCTTCATGTTCATGGATAATGACCCAAACAGGTTCATGAGAAATCCCCATGATGTCTGCTGTTCCTTTAGCTGATACTCGCCGATTCTCCAGTATGAGGTTGTGCACAGCATCGACGATCTCCGTAACAACCACCACTCTCGGTCGTCCAGGACATGCCTAATCATTGGTGCTGTAGTGGCCCGTTTTAAATTTGGCAACCCAGTTCTTAAATGGAGAATATGATGGGCATTGATCCCCCAATGTCTGCAACATATCACAATAAATATCCTTCATGAACTTTTCTTGCAGAAACAAGAATTTTATCACTCCTCATTTGCTGTGAATATCGCCTTAGACTCCGCCATTTTGTTTTCCCGCGTGCCAAGATCACCGTTGCCATAAGCTACAAATTCTGAAAACATATATTAGACACATAAGGCTTTCATGTGATGTAACATTCATCACCATAGAAACAAAAAAGAACACCAATCCAAAGACTTATCAGCAGCCCCTCGTGTGTGTGTGTATGTGTATATATATACATTACATTATGGTTTTACCTACCATCTTGTTAGTTTGAAGTCATACTTTGATGTTTTTTTTTTTAATTTTTCTTTAACTATTCACTTTACTGCACATTCTCTTTTCCAGACTTACCATACAAAATGATGAAAAAGATTGTGAACACGGCAAGGCAAGCGTTTGCCACTGGGAAGACGCGTTCAATAGATTTCCGAATACAACAACTACAGGCTTTGAAGAAAATGATCATTGACAATGATGCGGAGATCAAGCAAGCCTTAATAGCAGACCTGCACAAGGTTCTTTAGTAGTTTTATGTTGATTAGCTAAGGAACAAAGCCTAATTAGGGTGTGAAATTATACTACATACAGTATACCAGTCAGTAATTATCCAGCACACAGATGTAAATTGTTTCATATAAAGTTATGTCGACATGGCATCTTTTAGATGCATGTTTGGATCCTTGTTTAAGACCCAAAACGGACCCAGACATGCATTGAACAATGTGCAATGTGATTTACATTGCTTTCAATGTAAAACACTCATCACCATTAAGACGAGTGATCATTGATGCGTCTTTTGGATTCTTTTAAAGAATTGACATGTCAATTCTTGATCCGTTTGACAGAGCAGACACCCTATGTAAAACTATAGGGTGCATTTCTGCGGCAGCAAAAACGCATCCAAACGCAGCACACTTTGGGTGCGTGTTGGTTGTGTTTTACACAGTGCTTTTGAATGTGTTTTATGGGTTCATAAAATGTATTCAAAACACCATGTAAACATCCCCTAACCTGGCATGAGTATGGGCACTCTGTGTGCCTGTAACATGTAAGTATATGGTATATCATTCTGTTTCAAATATAACCTGGTGTCATTAAATAAAATGGAAGATTTTAGTGATGTCCACTGATGCTGAATTTCTATATTCTGATATTTCTATGCATGTACAGTCATATGGGGAAAGTAATCAGTCGCAAAATAAAACCACCCACTGCACTGGAGTTTCAGGGATTTCAATCGGGTATGAGTTAGGATGGTTTCACACAGTGTTTTCTGGGGGGGAAAAAAATTCTTTTATAGATTATTTTTTTTTTTTTGACCCAAGACCAGTAGTGGATTGGGGAATATAAATGAGAGTTACACCTTTCCTCCCTACTGGATCCACTTTTGGCTCAGAAAACTGCAGTGCGCCTTCCCCCACTTTTTTTTTCTTTTCTATTTCCAAAAAAACTGTGTGTGAAACCACCTTTATACTTAAGAGACCCAGTAGAAACTTTCCATCATCTTGTTACTGAAGCCTAATTCAGGGTGCTGCTATTCAACTGCCAACAAAACGAAAAACAGTCCTTTAATATTCAGATTTTCTTTATATATATTATTTCAAACATGGCAATGCCCACAAATGGCAATGCCCAGATGGAACACGGCTAGTGACGCTGGTTTGAGGAAGGAGGAGTTATCCTCCGAAACGTCACCTATGGGCGTCAGTCAGTTCCCGAGGCGGTCGGCACAAACTTGATCTGCTTAAACTCCATGATTTCGACACTAGGAAAAAGGAGGATTTTTCCCATTTGATATGGAGAGATATTTATGAACCCTCCACACTATGTATCACAGGTTTTTATTCACATTGTTGTTCTATGTGCATTATGGCCCGGAGATTTGTGGGCATTGCCATGTTTGAAATAATATATATGAAGAAAATTTGAATATTAAAGGGGTTTTGCCACGAAGTAAAATTGACGTGGGAAGTTTTTAAATTAAATAACAAACATTTTCACCATTCATCATTATTAAAAATTCTGGACTGTTTTTTTCTTAGCTGCTCCTTTAGTGATCCATTGTTTACAGCTCGTCTCCAAGGGATACGACCGGGGCTCAGAGCTTCTCAGTTCTGGTCGCACATGCTCAGACATCACCTCTCCTCTCAGGCAGCTACTGAGTGTTCAAACCCCAGGTGCTGTCACTCTACTCTGTCCTCTGTTCTCCTTAGTAATTAGTCAAACAGTGCAAATAAATTAAAAAAAGAAACCTCAATGAGGTATGTGCGTTGATACGGAGAAAAAAAATACACAGGTTTGGTTCCTGCAGGGATTTGACCCGAGGACCCTTGTGCCTGGAAGCAAAAGTTTTACCTCTGAGCTACATTGTAGCTGCTCACAGCTTTATACATAAACAGAGCTTTCGTTGACTACAGAGAGGAAAGGCCTGGTGATGTCATCCTGCTGGATCATGATCATGATAGGCAATTCAAACAAAGCACACACGCCCCCTTCTGAGCACACACAGCTGAAGAGCTGGATGCAGGAGGTATGAAATGAGATCGTGGCAAAACCCCTTTAAGGACTGTTTTTTTGTTTTGTTGGATAGCCTATAATAGGGGTTCAGGAGAAAAGCCCCAATACAGCCCTTTTCCTGTGATCGCAGATTTTGGATAAGGTCAAGTTTTTTAAAAAGCTATTCAACAGCCCCAATGCAATATTTAATTATAGGAGGAAGAAAAAGTAAGAGATTAAGGAATACCACGTGTCAAAGGAATTTTACAATTTTCCGAAATAGAAATTTGTCACCTGTCTATAGGATTGGTAATGTGTCTGATTGGTGAGGGTCCAAATGCGGGGACCCTTGCAGATTTTGACAATATGGGTCTTTTGTCCTGCTGTATGAATGTAGCAGCTGTGTATTATGTGCACTCCCACTTTATTCATATTCTGTGGGACTGTAGAAGATAGCCAAACCCTGTTCTTGCTATATGCAGCAGTCACTTAGCTTGCTACTTTAATGAGGGGACATAATATCCTCTCTCCAATGATTGGTGGAGTTCCAAGTGGTCAGACCTCCACCAGTTAGACCCTTTCATCCCATAAAACATCTATCTATCCTATCTATCTATGCTAATATGTAATTCAGAACCAAATCTTAGTTCACCAATTGACAAATGTAACGTGTTTTTCCTATTCCAAAATGTCTAGAATGAATATACTGCATATAGTTATGAGATAATGGGACTTTTATCTGAAATTGATCTGACCATTGACAATCTTCACGACTGGGCTGCACCACAACATGTGAAGAAGACCTTGATAACCATGCAAGATGATGTGTACGTCAACTATGAACCTCTCGGTGTTGTCCTCGTCATTGGAGCTTGGAACTACCCCCTTGTTGTTCTTTTGCAACCTGTGGTAGGGGCCATTGCAGCAGGTACATATTGTTAGAGCCACAAATAAAATGTGCTCTGGGAATGCTCTTGACAAAGTGTATAGGTGACAGATTGCACTGGTAGGGCATGCCCCCACGGCAAGGGTTTTTGGCCGGTTTTTCAGACCGCCTGATAAAACGGCCAAAAATGAGCACAATGGTGCTCTATGGAAAACCCGTGCAGCAGTCCCCACTGTACGGGTTTTCCGTCCGGCGGTTTTGCCGCCCACAAAACATTGTGCTTGCACAATCTTCCGGCCGCAAAACAGGACAATTACCGGCCGGTATTTGTCCTGTGCCGTGAGAACGTGCCCTTAAGAATCCATGCCTGTCTCCATGTATCATATACTTGAGGAGCATTTTCCAGCATTTACATTAAACATAACATTTCTGTTGTAAACCTCTTGCTTATCATGTGCCAAGATTATCCAGAATAGCACTTCTGTGTCAATTTTTTTTTGGTTTTACATTACTTTGCTGCCAAGTAAGTTTAGAATTGTTTGTAGTATGCACTACATTGCCTTCTCTGGTCAATTTCACAACATTTAAAAATTACATTAAACCTACAGTACAAAGGAATAATGGCTGTTACTTTAAGCCATTTCATAGCTATACTTTTTCTGGGAAGGCTAGGGGAGGAGGAGTATGGCTGCCATTAAAGCTCCCACCTTGTTTGTGATATAGATTTACTAGGCTTCTGTATGAGAATTTTATGTGGTTATAAACTGATATATCCTTAGTTCTCATATGCCTGCATAAGTAGGTAGATTTGCTAATAAGTCCTATAGAAAGGTAAAAACCTCAGTCAGAGATGTAGTGGTGGCTTTGAAGAAATAGGTCTAAGGGCTCATCCCCACGGCAGAGGACAAATACCGGTCGGTTTATCCAACCAGTAATTGTCCTGTTTTAGTGCGGTTAGCGGAAAAAAGCCCTCCCCCCTTCAAATTGCGATGATCATAAACTGTCCGAAAAACGGACGGGAGAATGAACATGCATAATATTTTTCGGGCGGCCGGCGGTGTGAGAAACCGCCGGGCAGAAAACGGCAGTCCCCATGTAGCAGTGGGGACTGCTACATGGGTTTTCCACAGCCGCCGGTGTGTTGGTTTGCAGCCGGTTTTTCAAAAAAAAATGGCCGCAAATCGATGCCGTGGGGACATGCCCTAAGTGGAAAAGAGGAAAAAAATGCTGAATAGAATCTATCTTACCAAGGCGACAGCTCATAGACCTGTATTTACAAATAATTTTTTTGGTTCTAGAATGAAATGCTCCTTAAGGGGGTTTTCTCACTATATCAGGATATGCCATCTATGTCTGATAGGTATCGGTTCCCACAGCTCTAGCCTACAAATAACTCTTGGTTTTGAATCAGGTGAGAGGTTGTCATGATTCTCCCTTTGAAATCAATGGGCGTTCCAAACACATCCTCCCGGCCACACTCGTGGACTCCTGACCATATCTCCATTCTGAGCATAGTGGTTTCAGGACTTGTTTTTTAGAGAGGTGCATACACTGATGGCATATTCTATCAATATGCCATCAATGTCTAAAGTGAGACAACCCCTTTAAAGATTACATGAATAATTTTCAGTGTGTATCAAGAACTTCTGATAAAAGGATTTGATCCTTAATATTACATTTTCTTATTTGCTAAAGGTAACGCTGTGGTTATGAAACCTTCTGAAGTGAGCGAGCACACTGCAAAGATTTTGGAAAAAATCATCCCACGATACTTGAACAAGGTATATCATTGTATAAATAGGCTACTTATTAGGCAAACTACGTATGTATATTACAGTACTGTATATTGTTTTACTGTAAGTAGAGGTGTAAAGCTGAATTCAGACCCTGCCGGATGGCTAAGGCTATGTTCACAGGCTTATTTTGGGACGTATTTCATCCCGGAATTCGCGCCGTACTGTGCAAATTACGGGCTGAAATACGTCACAGGCATTACGGTAATCCATAGTTCTCCTAGAGAACCATGGATTACATCTCCTCTGCCCGCTCGTGAAATACGCCGAGCAGGGAGATAAGTGACATGTCAATTGCTAGCGGCAAATACGTGCCACTAGTAATGATAGTCTAGGGGCCGGCAGGCTACCGGCGCACCCGCCCCGTGCGAGCTCTCGGGAGCTCCTGCATTCCGGACGTAATTGCGGAGCGTAATTATCCCCCGCAATTACACCGTGTGAACCCAGTCTAAGGATTTCACAACTGAAATCCACAGCAATTTACATTTCTATACATATACAGTAGATGAGGCAATTATGTTTTAGATTATGTTTAGATTATCTGAAGAGTGAAGAAATCGCCTGATTTCTTCACTCTTCTACTACTTTCTATGGCTAACACGGTACAACATTATACTACTTAGATTATCTGAAGCAGACTTCACCTTTTCAATGTACAGGCAGTCCCCGGGTTATGAATGGAATAGGGACTGTAGGTTTGTTTTTAAGTTTAATTTTTATGTAAGTTGGAACAGGTATATTTATTAAATGTAATGCTAGCACAAAAGGGTTTTTTGTTTTTGTTTTTTTAATTTTGAATAGTGCAGGGAAGGGTTTTTACATTTGTCTTGCTCTCTGTGTCCCTGTTAAGAAGATTTTGCCTCATTTTAACTTCATGTGCTGCTGCGGCATGCTGGAACTTGTCATTCCACAGCTACTATTTGCTGTGGAACATGGAAGTGCCAGCATTCCCCTTAAGTTTCCGTTTGTAACTAGGGTACAGATGTAAGTCGGAACGGTGTAAGTCGGGGGCTGCCTGTATAGTATGAGGTTAGCAGATGTTGCTGCTGATTTGTGAATATACCTTAAATGGGTGTGAGTAACAGTTTGTATATAAAGCAGTATAAGTTGAATGAAGAGGTTGTATAGTTACATGTCCTAACTTGTTGATTTCAGAAGCTACTGCACTAGAGTGGATTACAGTTTTCTGTGAAAGTATTATGTACATTGCTCTCTAGTTATATAATCTACCCTTATAGATGTCTGCATAGGCAAACATCAAAATCTCCTCTCCAGCAAAAGTCTATTAATTTGGCACCAAATAATCCACAAATCCTCATGATCCAAGGCATCAGACAAAAATAGTCCCATGCTAGATTATACTGCACTAAACTAATCCAGCAGATCCTAAATAAGGGTATATTCACACATTTTATTTTTTTTAGATACGTGTTTGGATTTGTGTTTCGGACCCAAAACAGATCCAAACGCGCATTCAACGATGTGCAGTGTGATTTATGTTAGTTTCAATGTAAAACACGCATCGGCATTCAGACATGTCAAGACCGATACGTGTTTTACATGCTTCGATCTTATGCGTCTTTTGGATCCATTGAAAGAATTGTCATGTCAATTCTTGATTCGTTTGACGCAGCAGACACCATATTTAAAACTATAGGGTGCGCTTCTGCTGCAGCAAAAACGCAGCCAAACATGCACCACAATTTGGGTTAGTCTTTGGATGCGTTTTATGCAGTGCTTTTCGATCCAGTTTTTGGATTGAAAAACGCTGTGTGAACATACCCTAAATGTAATGTTTTTTTGTAAGATATGTGTGTGTGTTGTGTTGTTGTGTGTGTGTGTTGGTGGTTGTGTGTGTATATATATTATATATTAGAAATATAATATCAAAACAGAGCAGGTGTTCGGAGAGGTATGCTAGAATACTGAGATTGGGGGGCTAACTAGGGAAATGTGACAAAAGGTGTAGGTAGGGGCCCTAAACTTGGAGCTTCATGTTAGAGAACAACAAATAACTGGTATTCTATTGTAAAATTAATTACTTTACTTTGTTTCAAACATTGTGTTTTTGCATTCATTAAAGCAAATTCTATATTTTCCCCGCTTTTATAGGAACTCTACCCCGTAGTTAATGGAGGAGTAGCAGAGACAACAGAGTTGCTTGCTCAAAGATTTGACCACATTTTCTATACTGGGAATACAGAAGTTGGCAAAATAATAATGACAGCAGCAGCTAAATTCCTGACACCCGTTACCCTTGAACTTGGGGGGAAGAGTCCATGTTACGTTGATAAGGACTGTAATATTGATATTGCCAGTAGGTGAGTGAATGAAAGTCAAGGTTTATAGACGACCTTGGCTATCTAGATTCTTTTTAGTGTTTATAACCTGGTAGAAACGGATGATCATATGATTTGCGTTTTTACTTGTGATTTTTTATTTTTTTTTTAAAGCATGTACGAATCTTGCAGAGCACTTGTGCACTGTGATCTAATTATCATTTTTATCTTTATTTATTTTTTTTACCTTAACCAGTTCCATACTGGGTTGTTTATCCCTCTTCCTGACCAGACACATTTCTTTTCATTTGTTATAGTGCCTGTTTGAACACTAAAGCACTCTCTCACAATCTAATATTTTTGCCTATCACCCGTAAAACATAAGGATTAATTTTTATGTAATTTTTACATCAGATTTTTGTTCAAATAATATCAAGGAAAATGGTCAAAAAGCTTTTTTTTTTTTTTTTTTTTTTTTTTTAAATTGCAAGGATTTACGGGTGGGTTTTGGACGTTTTTTTATAGTTTTTATATAATTTTATATGTGGGGTGTGGCTAAACAATTCGGTTTGGGCTTTCCTGATTTTTTTATTTTTTGTATGTAGGTTTTTTACATATTGTGCCCTTGATTCGGTCTATAAAGACCTCTGGAGGGCATTTTTACAAAACTTTTTTGTAGCTTATATATCAGCTCCCCCTTACATTCCCTTGAACTAACAGCCAGCCCTCGACTACTGCAGCTGCATAATCGGTGTGCAGTCACAAATTCTGCAAGGACATTCCTCAACATTTGTGCAGAGCTCAGTCAATGGGCAATCGAAAATTGTTAAGCTCAGAACACGTTATTTCCTATTCTTTGGTTTTGTTGCCAGTAACAATTACGCTGCAAATCTTCTGGTTTTGACAACCAGACAATGCAGCGATAAGCCATTTTTATTCTGTTCTTCGTTCCTTAATGAGAAATGAGTCCTGTGTACATAATGCAGGAAGCATAAATTGCATTCTGACAAGCGCAAGTGCAAAGTACAACTCATGTAGTAGACTTTGTCCTGTTCCAAATTGGCAGAATAATTACTCTTTTGTAATAAACAGTGGATGTAGATAGCTAAAAAGATACAGGGATATGGAGATTTTTATATATATATATATATATATATATATATATATATATATATATATATATGTGTGTGTGTACAAATCTATTGGTACATCCCAACAGTGCCCTTCTATGTGCTTAATTTTTTTTTACATTTTTTTTATTTAGACGTATAGCTTGGGGAAAGTTTGCAAACTGTGGGCAAACATGTATCGCTCCAGACTATGTTCTTTGTGAGAAGTCTGTCCAAGATAAACTGATTGGAAAGATCAAGGAGGCATTAAAGGTATGTCACATTACTTATGTTTTTTTTTGTTTTGTCTTTTTCACATTCCATGTAGCTTTTACTGTGTATTAAATATGGACCACCAAGGTTTGTTGGTGCTAAAGGGGATGTCTGATATATGCCACTTCCTAGACTATATACAGTTATATCCATATATGTGTGTGTACATGTGTATGTGTGCCAGCAATCTGACCGTCCACGAAAAAAACAAAACAAAAAAACCCCAGAAAAGCATGTGTTCCAGACGTGCCTTAAGGGCAGTACTCAAGGGATAGACGAGACCCTCACCCTGGGTAACAACCATGTTAAACCATGTCTCAAACTAAGTCGAGAAGGATTTCCAGTATGAAAGCAAATGTGGCAGACCGCACTTGTGAGCCTAAAGTATGGTCTGAACCACAGAACCTGCGCAGCTTGGACAATTCTGAAATTGTGGCTGAGGCAGAATTGAATGAAAAGTGTGGCTACCATTCTCTCGCTTTTGAGTCATTTGAACGCTTGAGGAAAGGGGGAAAGGACGGGGACCAAAGGGTGGATCAGCACAAAGTGAATTAATGAAAGAAAGAACTAGCACATCTATAGGCCAAGCCAACCGCACTGAACCCTGAATTCCAAATTTGGGAGCAGATGAATAAGTTGGCATATCGATGCCTGAAGGGTCTATTCTTCGGCAAAGCAGTTGAAACCTCTCCGGCAGAAGAGGCCATTGCCGGGGGTCCAATGATGCCCGGCTGAGGAGATTGGCAATCCAATTCTACCTCCCTGGGATGAGAATTGCTGGAAGCGACTGTGCCCCACGTTCTGCCCCACGGAAGCACCTCGAAGCCTCCAGAAAGACTGGGGTCTGGTGCCTCTGTGACAATATGATATGCCACTGCAGTGTTATTACAGGACTGACCCCCGAACTAGTTGACCCTGAGAAAGGGGGAGGGAAATGCTGAGTTCTCCAGAAGTAGCGCAGTAGACCCAGCCCCAGCTGAAGTTGACACGAACTTGGGGTGGAAGTAGAATCTCCCTGTCCAGGGAGCCGTCCAGCCAGCAGGATGACCACTTGCGGACGGAACACTTGGGTTGCATGTGTGCCAAGGACTATGCCCAGGAACCACCTGGGAAGGACGATGGGCCAGGATGGCGGCCTAAATAAAATCCAGCCTGCCAGTCCAGGTAGCCCTATGCCAAGACTGAGTGAGACCTGTGAACGCAGACCACAGGAAATGGAGGATTGCTTCCAAGAAAAGGTCATGGCCGTGGCTCTTGGTGCACATAAACCATGATACCAGACACAAAACTGGGATAGACTGCTGTGATGCCAAAATTGTAGTGCGTCGGGTAGGAGACCCAAGCCTTCTAATGGGACAATGCCTGGTTGGGCAGTGTAAAACCCACCAGACAGAGATAGAAGTAGAGACCATGATCTAGCGACTCCTCTAGATTTTCACTGGCCACCCTCTGCCAGTGAAAAAGAAGTAGAGGGTTGCTGGCAACTCTCTGCAACAAAAAAACTTGGTCATAAGCAAGGTTACAAGGTTCCCAAATAAAAAAGGAAAGGCAATAAAGGACGAAACAGACATGTCAGGCCTGTGTCCCCTTAAAAGATCTACAGGAATGGAACCCCATCACTACCCATTAGGCCGCTCGGGTAACCTGGTGTACTGGCCCTAATAAACAATTGTTTAAACCAGCTCAAGCAAGTGATAGAAAATGGAGATGAGCCGATGGTCCTAGTTGCCAGGAACCAGTTTTCAGCTCACCGTTAAAAACCGGCACCATCCGGCCAAGTTGGAGACTCTGCCGTGGCAGGATTCCTTTAGCTAGGACAGGGAGAAACACGTTTACTCCCATGCCCTGCCAGATCCCTGGGAACATAGTAGAAATAGCAGATGGTTTCCACCTCTAGAGAAAGAGAAGGAAATTACCTCAACGATTACTTTGTCCCAGAGGGGGAGTAAGTGAACTCTGATGCATAACAACCTAAGATAGTTTGTAAAAACCAAACCCACCATTACTTTTTCGAGGAAAGGGTAATGTGGACGCATGCATGATAAAGAAAGCTGGGTTCCCTAGAAAAAGGGAAACGCTGCCAGCCGATGCCTTTCCTAACCTCAAATGCATGTGCGGCTGCTATGACAAACTTGCATCGCATCAGTTCCAACCACTTATTCAAAAAGTGGACCTCTAAGCACCTGTGGGGAACACCTGTTCCTAATCCGGCGGATGAGTGTTTGTCCACTTCACCCAAGAGGTAGAACCCCCTGTATAACAAAAAGTAATCTGCTTCCCCATGCCACATCATGAGGATGAGGAATCCAGTACTTGAATAGCAAGCTAAAAAAACCTTCCATTTAGAGCCAGGCCAGACCCTTGTTATTCAACCCATAATTCAACATATAGAGTACAGCACCAACACGGCATGAAGAGCCAGACTGGGGGCAGCAGTTTGCCAAGCCGTGAGCGGTGCGAGACATACTGCCCACTCAATCATGCCACCTGGGAGAGAGTAGTCACCTGAAGTCCCTTCTTACCTTGTTTCTTCTGGTTAAGCTCTATTGCTGAGCGAAAACCTCTGCAGCGGGTTGAGACCCCACATTGTTTCGCTTGCAGGTCCTTGTGCGACAAATGTCTGCGCATCGCCTCTGTAATGAGGCATACCTCGCAGTGCCTCTTATAAAAGAACGCAGACTAACGCTAGTCAATCGGCAGGTGGGGGTACCAGGTGCCATAAAAACCCTGGGCCCTTGCATGATAAAGATAGCCAACCTGCCTAACTGACCTCCAGATGGATTCTGATAAAGAACGGAGCTACAACTTCTCCTGAACCTCCACCCAAAAGCATAATCACCAGCAGGAGGGTGGGGCACTTAATCCTGTGCTGGCCAGGCTAGGGAAGGTAATGCAACTACAGAACACCTGTGCAGAGCAAACCTGCCACAGTAAATGTATATCAAAAAAGACTACCGGATCTATGACTGCCATGTCTGGTTGGTGAGACTCATTCCTTATTTACATATTTTAACCATCTTCCGAAAAAAAGTGAAGTTTATGTTTTAGTGAGACATCTTGTTCCCTGACAATTGTCTCCAAAATATTTCCTTCCTTTTCTGCCACAGTACACCAGCGATTAAAACCTGCTGCTGCGATCAGGATGTTTCAGTTCCTTGAAAACAAGTTCCTCAACCTCTAAAAAGACTGAGGAACAGTAAATGCCATTGTCTGCTGCAGTTAACAAAACCTCCCTGAGAAGCTGAGACATCCTCAACACATGAGTCTCTGACTGCCTGTATAAAATCTAGCACAGCTCCTGCCAATCCATCAACCCTGTCTGGCCCACAGCCAGAGTCAGGAGGGGGGGAGAGGGGGAAGGGTCTCCAGAAGAGGCTATATTCAGGCATGGAGCTTCAATGTCCATCCACTGACTGTCTGGATAGAGCCCAGGTGGCATTTGAGGAAGAGAGAACTCTAGTCCTCAAACACAAATTCTCCGTATGGGATTCGCCTGGCGCAGACCCCTGGGAGCTGCTAGGCTGGCAGTAAGCCGAGGGCAGCAAGGTTTATGTGGCTACACCCCAAGCCAGGGGAGAGGGTATGTACCCGTCCGATGTCTTCAGTGTTGTGGCATCACCCTTTCGGTGCCAGGCACCATTGGGTGGGGCTACCGAAACGCGGTGGGCAGCGTAAGGCTATGTTCACACGGCATAATTGCGGGGCGTAATTACGCTGGGACTACGTGAGCTCGCTCCGACTCCCACGGGGCGGGGGAGCCGGCAACCCGCCGGCCCATAGACATTCATTACTAGTAATTGACATGTCACTTATCTCCCTGCGCGGCGTATTGTGCGAGCGGGGAGAGGAGATGTGATCTGAGAACTGTGGATTACTGTAATGACTGGGATGTATCTTGCCCCGCATTTAGCGCAGTACGGCGCAAAATACGGGCTGAAATACGTCCCAGTTTAAGCCATGTGAACATGGCCTAAGCTGGAACAGTCCAGCTAAAAAACTGACTGGCTCCTGACGATCCCCAGAAGAGATCATCGCCACGTTGACCACCCGCATATACGGCACCCTTGATAGGTGAGAGCCAGAGGCTCCATCATCACTTGAAAGAGAAAAGAAATAAATAAAGTTGAAAGTGCAGCAGACCTGCAAAGCAACGTCTGCCTCCTAGAGACACTAGGCTGAAAACTGATGAGACTGGTGTCAGCAGGACGTGGGATATAGTCCATTTGGGCGAAGCCAACACATTTGAGACCGCCTCGTGTCAGCCTCCTAGGGCCAAGGCCTAGCCCCAAGGTGCGGTGGCCCACAATGGCAAGAAATAAGTTTTGAAAACTCACCCTTGAGTGATCAATGTTTTGGGTATCGTGCTGATCTGCTTACCACATTCTATAAAATGGAATTGATTATGAGACCAAGTTTTCTTCTATCTCACTAGGAGTACTATGGTGATAATCCAAAGGAGTCTAAAGATTATGAAAGGATTATTAACAGACGTCACTTTAAATGAGTTCTTGCCTTGCTTGAGGGACAAAAGGCTGCTATTGGAGGAGAGCACGATGAGTCAACTTGTTATATAGGTAAGTGTTATTATAATGTGATATTACACTTGTACCATTCCAGAATAACGTTAGTAACATTTCTGGAAAGTAGATTGTCAATTTGTGTAAGGTTGTGTACATTTGACTTTACATCTAATTCTGATGCTTTTAGCCTTTCAAACTATAGGAACATAACATAAAATAAGTTGTTCTACTTAACCGAATTAAAGGGGTTCTCCTGCTACAATGCCATGGTCCTCTGATTGAGAAGGAATGTGTTTTCTTGTTTACTAATTAAAACAAGTGTATGTGTGTATATAGATAGATAGTAGTCGCTTCACCAGCTCAGAAGATGCATGGACAATTGGGAGTCCAACCAGCCAGATTCAAAATAAAATAGGAAGAAGTCCAGCATCCTCAATAAAAAGGTAGAAGTTTATTCCAAAGTCAAAACCTCAGGCACGAAGAAACATGTAAACACTGACACATTTAAGGCAACAGGTG
Source organism: Phyllomedusa bahiana (assembly GCA_025379985.1). Lineage (NCBI taxonomy): Eukaryota > Metazoa > Chordata > Amphibia > Anura > Hylidae > Phyllomedusa > Phyllomedusa bahiana. The sequence goes on along the minus strand of JAODAL010012113.1, from coordinate 63,638 downwards.
CCCTTAATATAGTTTAGTTTACGTCAGTACTCCAACAAACAACAAGCAGATTCAAATGTTGCAAAAGGTTACCAAACATTTATTGACAGTCCCATTAAATATAAGACCTCATCTGTAACATCCCGTTAATTGCGTTTAAGTTGTGTTTGGCCCAAACCATAGTAGGTGGCAGGAAACATACAAAAGCATTTTTTACCAACCCGCGATACTACGACCGCATAGCCCGGCTACTCCATCTTGGAATGCAACAGTTCTGACAGGCGGGCGTGGCGCAAGGGCGTGGCGCACGTTTCGGGGACCCCCCCCTTCTTCAAGCACCTCTGCAAGCTTACCTCGGTATTTATAGGTAAGCCAGGGTATGCAATCTCACCCCCAAAAATATAAAAAGGAAAAAACCTATAGACAATATTATAAATTTTTTTAAAAAAAGGCTCTGGGCCCCCCAATTTTTTCTGCAGCTGGCGTAGTGTGTTCATCTTATAGACCCATCTTCCTCATTTTGCAAGGGGAGCTTTTAAATTGATTCCCCTTTTCCCTCACATTAACTTCCCCCAATAAGCCCATTCGCTCAACACATTGTGTTTTTTCTAAAAAATTTTCGGCTATGCTCGTCTCCCCAAACCCTCTTACCTCCCTCATTTTTTTCCCGAATCTAAAAAAAATTTTTGTTAGAAAATGCCCAAACAATGTCATGAAAAAAATTGATTTTTTGGTTGCTCAATGTGGGATCTTCCCCCAGCGCTTTTGCCGCCTGCATCCCCCTCTATGGGTATAGGGGTTGCCCAAAAGATAGAGTACATTTAAAAAATGAGGCCAAAAACAATTGAGTGCCAAAACTATATATAAAAAGCTTGATGTAAAATCCCCACTGTAGAGTAAGTAAAATGATTAGGGGTTTCTTTTGAAATTAGAACGGGGAAATTATCACGTAAAATAAAAAGATATTTTAACATTAAAAATCAACGGGTCCCAATCCTATACCCGTCCCAAAATTCACAAATCACTTACCAACCCCTCGTACGACCCATCGTCTCGGGAATTTTTCCTTTTGAACCAATAGCTACGTATGTAGACCGTATCGCAAAAAGCGGAAAGGGAGGAATACAGGCCTAAGGACACAGGTCTTTTTTAAGAATTTTAGACTCAGAAGAGTAGAAGATTGTTATGTGTACTTTAGATTAAAATCCCTATTTCCCTTCTAACCACATAGAGAGGGGATGCAGGCGGCAAGAGACGGCGGGAGAAGACCCCACATTGAGCAACCAAAAAATAAATTTTTCATGACATTGTTGGACATTGTTCTAACAAAAATTTTTTAGATTCGGGGAAGAATGTATTTACAGCCCAAAGGCACCTCGTGGGTCCCCGGGTTGCGCCGAGTTACGCTAGTAGTTATGGCAGCACTGGAAAAAACGTATATTTTTAAAACTCAAGGCCCCCCAAAGTGATGGCCTGTATGGGTAGTGGATGACATCTTTGCCCTGTGGAAAGGGACTGAAAAAAAAAAACCATTGAAACATTTGTAGAAAATATCAATGGGATTACCCTCTTATTGAGTTTACCGCCACAGTAGACAGAGATGTCATCACTACCAGATTTTTAGGTCGGGAAAAACCCTGGATGGGTTTGTTACTAGTTTATTCACTAAGCCAATGACAAAAAAATGTTTTGCACAAAAAGACCCATCATGCCCAAAAACATTTGATGGGATTAAAAGGTCAACTTACAAGATGAGGGGAATTTGTTCTACCCGCAATATACCAAGAACAAAGTCATAAATAAAAAAAAGTTTGAGGGGGAAGGGGGTATACAGGAATCTTGGAAGGGATAGCACAAAAATATGTAAATTGATCGCTCTGTCTTTTTCAGTAGGGGAAAAGAAAAAAAGGGAAGGGGGGAATTCTCGCTTTTGTCAGCACTTATGATGTCAAGTGAGATGATAAAAAGAAAAATCAAAAAAAATTGGAGTATATGAAAAGCGATAGCAGGTTTGGTAAAACATTTAAGGATCCACCTATTTTTTTCGTACCGAAAAGGGGCGTACTATAGGTAGCCAAATAGTAAAAAGTGACTCAAAGGGGGAAAGCCAAAAAAAGGGCCATTTTTTTAAACCTGAAAGGAAAAAGGGGGATATACCCGTAAAAATTTTCCAGAACTGTAGTGCAATAATACAAGGTTCCACATATACATCCAACTAAGGAATTGAATATATTAAAAGGGGCGTTCACATGGAACAAAAAACCGGGGGTATATATTTAAGTGCCATGCGGGAAGGGGATACTGGGCCAACAAAAAATTTTAAAAATCAGCTCAATGAGCCCCCTGATGTAATATCAGTTGGATTAAAAAAACAAAACTTAGAGAAAAAAAGAGGGGGGGTAAGAGGTTTGGAGAGCGGATAGCAGACTTTTTTAGAAAACAAAAACAATGTGTCTGGTGAGATGGGCTGTATTGGAGGAAGTTAATGTGAGGGAAGGTGAACAATTGAAAAAACCCTCTTCAACATGAGGCAAGTGGATCTTAAGATGAACACACTGCGCCAGGGCATGAATGAAAAAATTGGGGGCCCGAGCCTTTTTATAAAAATTTTAATTGTCGTAGTTTTTTTACCCTTTTTATATTTGGGTGTAGATTGCATACTCCTGTCTTACCTAAAATGCATGAGGGAAGCTTCAAGCGTGCTTGAAAAAGGGGGAGGTCCCCCCAAAAGTGCGCCCCCCCGCGCCCGCCCGCCTGTCAGAACTGTTTTCATTCCAAAATGGAGTTCGGGCTAGCGGTGTAGATCGCAGTTGGTAAAAGTTTTTTATGTTCCTGCCCCCCATAGGAGCCAAAACAACTTAAAAGCAAGTAAGGGATGTTTTAGATGTGGTCTTTTTAAATTTAATGGGACTTAATAAATTTTGGTAACCTTTTTCACATTGAATCTGCTTGTTTTTGGTTGGGAGTACTGAATTGAAGGTTGAGGAGCCTTCACACAGCAGAGGGTATTAGGTGGGGGATACATTTTGGGTTTGTACAGCATTTAAGGAATAGTTTACGTCAGTGACACATTTAAAGAGGGATATGATTCAGTCAAGTTTATTCAAAATAATACCAGATCAGTGTGTTGAGGCTAGATGGAATATAACTAAGAGAAACATCCAATAAAAAAAACAAAATGACCAGAGGGTTTAGGTGATATTATCCTTAAAGAGAACCTGTCACATAAATTATGCCCCCCTTGCTGAGGGCAGAACAAGGTAGTGTCAGGCATGCTGTTCCCAGCGCTGTTTTCAGCTAGAAGAGTCATTCAAAGAGTCGTTTTTTTTTAAACCCCGCTATTGAGGCTAGCCCCCCCACTTGAATGATAACCCATTACTTTTAATAGGTAGAAAGGAATAAAATGTCGTGGGCGAGCTAGCCCTTTGGGGGGCGGGGCAACACCCCGAAAAGATTTGAGCATTAAAAAGCTCTAAAACTACAGCATCTTACAGAATAAGGGGCACAGCGCTGGAACGCAGTCTGACATAGCTTGGCTGCCTTTAGAAGGGGGGCATAAACTAGGAAGGTTCCCCTTTTAAGGGGGAAACCCGTCAAAGATTATGCCCCCCTTGCTGAGGGCACACAAGCTAGTGTCGACCCGCTGTTTTCCCGCGCTTGTCCCCTTTTTCTGTAAGAGCTGCAGTTTTAGGCTTTTTCCCCTCAAATCTTATTCATGACAGGTTTGGCTCCACCCACCAAAGGCTAGCTCCGCCCACGACAGTATTAAAGTTTCTACTTTTTAAAATTTAAAAGGTTTGTCAGTTGGGTGGGGGGGGGGCTCCTAGGTGGGCAGGGGTTTGAAAAATAAACTGACTCTTCGAATGACTCTTCTGGCTGAAAACTGCAGATTTGAGCATTAAATACACGAAAACTACAGCATCTTACAGAATAAGGGACACAGCGCTGGAAACAGCATGCCTGACACTACCTTGTTCTGTCCTCAGGCAGTGGGGCAAAAACTGTGACAGGTTCTCTTTAACTCTCAGGTCATTGTTTCGCCAAATCACCTTTTGGTTACTCTCTGGAGTTTAAAATAGTTTCAACAGCACTTGCCTGTTTTATCTAATAACCCTATTTAACATCAGGTTTTACAACAGAGATCTAAATGTGTTCCTAAGGAGACCCCTACTCTTGGCAATATGCTATCTCCTTTGCTTCTTCCTCCATTAAATGTAACAAAATCTACATGATTAAATCATCCAGGGTCCTTCAAATGTGCTCATACTCACTGTACATGTTGTAGGCTTATTTATGTTTCTGTTTCCAGTCTACTGTGACACAGAGTACACATAATATCCAGTTGTATATTAAAGGGGATTTGTCGCTTCATCAGTCTGTCTGTTTTCTTGTAGTTTCATTTTCTCAGTTCCTGAAATCCAGGGGCGTTTCTTCCCCTCCCAGCTGGGTGTTCCTTAAGGCCGTGTTCACACGGCTTATTCCCGACGGATTTGTGCGCCGTATTGAGCGCACAAATCCGCCGTGAATAAGGGACGGGGGCGGGGCCCGGAGCGTGGCGGGGGCGCCGCTCCCAGCCCCATAGACAATGCACTGTTTACGCGTCCGCGCCGTAAATAATGTGCATGTCACTTTCTCCCCCCCCCGGCGGATTTGCCGAGCGGGAGGAGCGACGGAATCCACTGTTCTCTAGGAGAGCAGTGGATTACCGTAATTACTCCGACGGATTGGCGCCGTACTGCAGCGCAAATCCGGCGCGCAGTACGGCGCCAATCCGCGGCAGAATAAGCCGTGTGAACGAGGCCTAACTGAGGGGGGATGACATCATCCCCCCTCCCCCTTCACTGTTCGTACTCGCTCAGTGTGTTTGTTTGAGATCAGTGGGAGGGGATAGCACATCCCTGCTCTCCTCCCCTTCACCCCCTCTGTCTGCATTCCACTCCACATGTCACTGTGTTGTTCCTCTCCCTATTCAGTCTTATTTTGTAAGAGCTGTTTGTTTATATACCACAGGCCTGCATTCAGTCTAGACAATCTTATATGAACTCAGAGCACAGATCTCTTCTCCTCTCACAGTTGGAGGATTGTAACAGATGAATCCAGAATTATAAGAACTCAACCAGACCAGCACAGATCAGTCTCCTTTCTATGTTTACACGCAGCAGCATTAGGCACCGAGCACAATTCTGCTGTTTTCTGATTGTAGAAGCAGCTGCAGGGTTACTGTGCAGCTGCTGGCTGTGCAGAGTAAAATGCTGCCGGCTCCTTATTCTGAGTGAGAGAGGCAGGAATGCGCGCTCCCGTGAATACGACCGGAGGCCAGACAGAATGTAAATTAGTAGAGCCGGCAGCCAATGAAATGAAAGGAGGTGGAATCCGATCAGAACTGGGGAACAGTGTTTACAGAAAACGAAGATAAGGAAGACAGTGAAAACAAGACAGCTTTGCAAATGACATCCAATTGCAAAGTTGCTTGTTTTCACTGTCCCCTTATTCTGAAGATCATTTAATGTGATGAGAAAACCCCTTTAATTGTAATGCCATCTTTGTGGTTTATCTTATTACTTGCAACAGTTACAGGCTACAAAATGTTGGCAGCAAATCATGTTCATTGAAGGTTCGGATCTGCAGACATATTTCTGATTGTAACCTCATCAAGTACATAATTGTAATACCACATCCCTTTCTGTTCAAGGGATAGAAATGGTTGCATTTCCCAAGCGAGGAGGTGACCATCTGAAAAAGCTCTGTAGCCCAGAAACTTATTGGATGTTTCTCTTAAAAAGTTATATCCCATTTGGTCTCAATAAACGCACTGATCTTTTATTATTTTATTGACATATGATGATTGATATATGTTGATTTATGTTTTTGTTCCATCATAGATATGTTGTCATTAGTCTTTTTTTCCTTTAAGTGGTGATTATCTACAGTTTGATTTTATAGGTTGACATATTACTTTTTAAATGTCAATGACATATACTAACTATGCTATGATTAAGGGCACCTGTTGCCTGAAACGCGTCAGTGTTCATGCCTGATGTTTTGACGTTGGAATAAACTTCTACATTTTTATTGAGGACACTGTACGTCTTCCTATTTTACTAATTAAAACAATATACTGATACATATTCTTTTCTTTTTAGCAGTTTTTATTTTCTTATTATAGATTTTTATTTTTTTTTCATTTGTTTTTTGTATGTGATTATGGAGGCAGCCATCTTGCCTAAGCTGCTTTTAACAGCATTTAGAGAGATGCTTCATGGACATAGGAGCCTGTGAAGAGCAGCAGACCCATTGACTTGTATAGGAGAGTTTTCTAGGCATGATCTGTGACAAGAGAAGTCAATGTAGATGGAGAGGGTGGGCCGCGATTATCTCTGATTGTGAATGCTGGATCCTGTGTTATCTACAGTCATGGCCAAAAGTTTTGAGAATGATACAAATGTTAATTTTTACAAAGTCTACTGCATCAGGTTTAATAATGGCAATTTGCATATACTCCAGAATGTTATACAGAGTGATCAGCTTAACAGCAATTAATTGCAAAGTCAATAGTTGCCTAGAAAATGAACTTTTTCCCCAAAAACACATTTCAACTTCATTGCAGACTCATGGAGCAAGGCCTGGTGTCAAGGAGGGCAGCAAAGAAGCCACTTCTCTCCAGAAAAAACATCAGGGACAGGCTGATATTCTGCCAAAGGTACAGGGAGTGGACTGCTGAGGACTGGGTAAAGTCATTTTCTCTGATGAATCCCCTTTCCGAATGTTTTGGAACATCTGGAAAAACAGCTTGTTCAGAGAAAGACAAGGTGAGCGATACCACCAGTCTTGTCTCATGCCAACTGTAAAGCATCCAGAAACCATTCAGTGTGGGGTTGCTTCTCAGCCAAGGGAATCGGCCTCTAACAGTCTTGCCTAAAAACACATCCATGAATAAAGAATGGTACCAGAATGTCCTCCAAGAGCAACTTCTCCCAACCGTCCAAGAGCAGTTTGGTGATCAACAATGCCTTTTCCAGCATGATGGAGCACCTTGCCATAAAGCAGAGGTGATAACTAAATGGCTCAGGGAACAAAGCATAGAGATTTTGGGTCCATGGCCTGGAAACTCCCCAGATCTTAATCCCATTGAGAACTTGTGGTCAATCATCAAGAGACGGGTGGACAAACAAAAACCAACAAATTGTGACAAAATGCAAGCATTGATTGTGCAAGAATGGACTGCTATCAGTCAGGATTTGGTCCAGAAGTTGATTGAGAGCATGCCAGGGAGAATTGCAGAGGTCCTGAAGAAGAAGGGTCAACACTGCAAATATTGACTTGCTGCATTAACTCATTCTAACTGTCAATAAAAGCTTTTGTTAATCATAATATGATTGCACTTGTATTTCTGTATGTGATAAAAACATCTGACAAACACACATAAAAACCAGAGGGCAACAGATCATGTGAAAATATAATATTTTTGTCATTCTCAAAACATTTGGCCATGACTGTATACACATTGGTGCCACCTTTCAGTGTAATCCTGCCTATGCTGATAATGGCAAAATGCTCTACAGACCAGGGAGTATCAAACTATTATTAGGCCTAGTGGCAAAAGTGAAAATTGCAGGATTTCTGGATTTAAAAAAAAATATTTTTAGTGATCTAGGAACTTTTTAAAAACCATAACAAAAAATCTTAAAATGTTTAACATTAAACATGAATTAAACAGGTCATTTTTTCTATTACATATTCCTTCTAAACTAAAAACAGTTGTATCCACCTCTCAGCTGCAAACCTGAATAGATCTGCACAGGTTTTGCCTTTTTAAATATAGACAAAGATGTTCACATTCATTGACCGCAACCTTAAAAATTGGAATTAAAGCACAATGTACAGTGCCTTGCGAAAGTATTCGGCACCCTTGAACTTTTCAACCTTTTTCCACATTTCAGGCTTCAAACATAAAGATATAAAATTTTATTTTTTTGTGAAGAATCAACAAGTGGGACACAGTTGTGAAGTGGAACGAAATTTATTGGATATTTTAAACTTTTATAAAAAAATAAAAAAACTGAAAAGTGGGGCGTGCAATATTATTCGGCCCTTTTACTTTCAGTGCAGCAAACTCACTCCAGAAGTTCAGTGAGGATTTCTGAATGATCCAATGTTGTCCTAAATGACTGATGATAAATATTATCCACCTGTGTGTAATCAAGTCTCCATATAAATGTACCTGCTCTGTGATAGTCTCGGGGTTCTGTTTAAAGAGCAGAGAGCATCATGAAGACCAAGGAACACACCAGGCAGGTCCGTGATACTCTTGTGGAGAAGTTTAAAGCCGGATTTGGATACAAAAAGATTTCCCAAACTTTAAGCATCCCAAGAAACACTGTGCAAGCGATCATATTGAAATGGAAGGAGTATCAGACCACTGCAAATCTACCAAGACCCGGCCGTCCCTCTAAACTTTCATCTCAAACAAGGAGAAGAGTGATCAGAGATGAAGCCAAGAGGCCCATGATCACTCTGGATGAACTGCAGAGATCTACAGCTGAGGTGGGAGAGTCTGTCCATAGGACAGCAATCAGTCGTACACTGCACAAATCTGGCCTTTATGGAAGAGTGGTAAGAAGAAAGCCATTTCTCAAAGATATCCATAAAAAGTCTCGTTTACAGTTGGCCACAAGCCACCTGGGAGACACCAAACATGTGGAAGAAGGTGCTCTGCTCAGATGAAACCTAAATCCAACTTTTTGTCCACAATGCAAAACGATATGTTTGGCGTAAAAGCAACACAGCTCATCACCCTGAACACACCACCCCCACTGTCAAACATGGTGGTGGCAGCACCATGGTTTGGGCCTGCTTTTCTTCAGCAGGGACAGGGAAGATGGTTAAAATTGATGGGAAGATGGATGGAACCAAATTCAGGACCATTCTGGAAGAAAAGCTGTTGTACTCTGCAAAAGACCTGCGACTGGGACGGAGATTTATGTTCCAACAAGACAAGGATCTCAAACATAAAGCAAAATCTACAATGGAATGGTTCACAAATAAACGTATCCAGGTGTTAGAATGGCCAAGTCACAGTCCAGACCTGAATCCAATTGAGAATCTGTGGAAAGAACTGAAAACTGCTGTTAACAAACCCTCTCCGTTCAACCTCACTGAGCTCCAGCTGTTTTCCAAGGAAGAATGGGCAAGAATTTCAGTCTCTCGATGTGCAAAACTGATAGAGACATACCCCAAGCGACTTGCAACTGTAATCGCAGCAAAAGGTGGCGCTACAAAGTATTAACTTAAGGGGGCCAGATAATTTTGCACGGCCCACTTTTCAGTTTTTTATTTTTTACAAAAGTTTAAAATATCCAATAAATTTCGTTCCACTTCACAATTGTCCCACTTGTTGTTGTTTCTGCACAAAAAAATTCAAATTTTATATCTTTATGTTTGAAGCCTGAAATGTGTCAATAAATTCAAGGGGGCTGAATACTTTCGCAAGGCACTGTATGTTAGAAACTTTTGTAACTTTTTTGTTGTTTTCAGTAAGTAAGCTTTGTGTGTGTAAATTGGAAAACCACTTTAATATTAACAGAAATATATTTGCTAGATCTGTTGTTACATAAAACTGGCATGTACATTACTTTAAATGCACAGACTAGTTATAGAGGACTTGATCCTTTCTAGCACCAACGGTCCTTGTTGATGTAAAGCCAGAAGCAAAGGTCATGCAAGAAGAGATCTTTGGACCCCTGCTTCCTATAATAACTGTGAAAGATGTGGATGAAGCCATTCAATTCATCAACCAGAAAGAGAAGCCACTTGCACTTTATGCATTTGCAAATGACAAAAAGGTACTTACACAATGATCACTTGTATTACTAAAGGGTCTTCCACTATCTATAGCTGATAACCTGTATTAAAAAGCATAGCTTGAAACACTGTCTAGTGGCCGATAACAAGCCAGTAAAGTTGTCGTTTTACAACTATTGGGAGTATTGATACATGCAGTCATTTACAGTGTATATACAATCTTAGCTATACCAGGAGATATTTAACTTTGCATTTGGTAAGTCAAACTTGCTTTTTTTTATCCAGTTTACTGACCTGAAATTGTGAATGTCCTCCAGCTCCTTCTTGTAAAAATTCTATGCTTTATTTATATAGTTTAAAATTCCATGACAAAAGTCTGTAAACAGCCTACGCGTTTCGGGTTATGCACCCTTACTCATGGCACAATAACATACATATACACTCTAAATTTAAGTATCCATGACCGGAAGTGACATTGGCTAACACATCATATGGCAAAAAAAAAAAAAAAATCTATTAAGAACAAAAAGACAAGCAATGATTAATAATGATACAAAAGATTGTTTCTATAATTCAAGCCAAATGGTACTCTGGCATTTAATTTAAAAATCCAAAAAAAAGCTTCTCGTTTCAAAAGCAATTGTTTTAGATTACCCCCTCTAGAATTAAGTTTTACTTTTTCTATACCAAAGAAAAAGAAAGATGAAATATCTCCATTGTGTGCAGTGAGAAAATGTCTAGATGCTCCAGATATATTTAAATGTCCCGTGTTTCTAATATGTTGAAGGTGTTCATAAATTCTTTTTTCAACTGTCTAATTGTGTGTCCTACATAAATAAGGTCACATTCTTTACACTGGATAGCATAAACTACAGCCTCAGTATTACAGTTGATAAAAGTATCAATTTTATAACCGGGTTCACCTTGTCTAGCAGAGAACTCGGTTACATTACCCGTGTACTGGCACATGTTACAACGTAAACCTCTACACCTAAAGTTACCTTTCATTGAAAGCCATGTATTAGTTACATTTGTATCCTCAAACAGACTCGGGGACAACATTGTGGCAAGGGATCGACCTCTTCTAGGTATGTATTTATTTTATCCCTTGTTCAATGATTTTTGAAGTAACATCATCTTGGCATAAGATAGGTAGATTTTTTTGTACGAATTTAATTATCTGTTTATATTGGTTACTATAAGGTGTAACAAATGTCAAAGGAAAAGGGTCCTTAATATATTTTTTTGGGGATCTCTTTTCCTTTAGTAATTGGTTTCTATCTTTGTCTGACACTAAACTCTTTGCTCTATCTATGCTCCATCTTGGATAGTTTCTTTTTAAACGTTGCTCTATGGAATTTTAAACTATATAAATAAAGCATAGAATTTTTACAACAAGGAGCTGGAGGTCATTCACAATTTCATGAGAATATACTAAAAAGTCCTTTTGAATCACTGGACCACCTCCGTGCTGTTCCCTCCAGCCACGTCTTGGGGATCACACCCAGCTTTAATCAAGTGCTAAGGAGACCTGCATCGAGGGTGAAGCGGTGCTGTTTGTTTGCTTGTATATAGTTTATTGACCTGTTTGATACTAGACTATGAACCTGTAGACAAGCAGCATAACTGTATGATTTGTACTGATTTTCTCTTATTGATACAATGGAATTCATTAATTTTGTAGTATTTCTGTTTTAGATAATAAAAAAGATGATTTCCCAAACATCAAGTGGAGGCGTCACTGGAAATGATGTCCTTATGCATTTTAGTATTGCAGAATTACCTTTTGGAGGTGTTGGTAAGTATTTGCTGAAAATGCGCAACTTTGCAAGATAAGATGCTGATTTCTATAACCTGTTGGTAGAAGAAGTCACACTTAAGGTAGCTGAAATAACTGTAAAAAAAAACACATTCGGCAAACGGGTATTTTTTCCAGCTCTCTGACAAACATGAATGTTGTGCTGAACATTGGAGAGTCATCTCAGGCACACAGTTACTCCATACATGCCAACTTTTGAAAGTAAAAAAACAGGAGATTTGAAGCGCGCCAAAAATTAGCATATCCACGCCCATCTTGCATGTAAGCCACGCCCCCTTCGAAAAAGCGACACCCTACTCCACCTAACTGTGTAATGGCTCTGGAAGAAAGCTAAATTAGGGTTTTGGCGTCACCCAGCTTCCCTGGACTGTTGGATGGTCTATTCAGCATCCAGGAGAGCTGGGAGATACCGCCAAACTGTGCCCCAATAGGTAGGTATCTCGGTGGCCTATTTGAACCCTGTACCTAGGTAGTAGCCTCCTGTAGCCAGGTTAATGCCCTCTTCTAGCCAGGTAGCTGTCCCCAATAGCCAGATAGTGCCCCTTACGGCCAGGTAGTTCCCCCAATGGCCAGGTAGTTCCCCCAATGGCAAGGCAGTGTCCCCAATAGCCAGGTAGTGCCCCCAATAGCCACTTAGATGCTCCTTACAGCCAGGTAGTTCCCCCAATAGCTAGGCAGATGCCCCCTGTGTCCAGGTAGATGCCCCCTTTATCCAGGCAGATGGCCCTCTTTATCCAGGCAGATGGCCCCCTTTATCCAGGCAGATGGCCCCCATGAGCCAGGCAGATGGCCCCCATGAGCCAGGCAGTGCCCCTATAGCTAGTAACAATAAAATAATAAAACCTACTTCACACTCCCCTCACAAGCACTCAGTCACTGCACACACACCCCTCCCCTCACACACAATCAGCCACCCCCCTCCCCACACACACAGCCATCACTGCACTCGCCTGTCCTGCTGGCATCCTAGTTTTTCAAACTCGGGAAAAGGGGGCGGAGCTTCGCGGGCCCGTTAAGCCCCGCCCCCTTTCCCCGCAATGCTCCCGCAGCTCCCTCTGCAGCTAGGAGAACATTGCCGGCGGCGGTACATGACAGAGGCGTCGGGCAGCGTCAAGAGACGCTGCCCGATGCCTCTGTACACAGATAACCTCCAGCTTCTCTAAATAGGCAGGAGGTTATGCCACCTTAGCGGGGGGCGGGACACGGCCCCCAATAGCGGGAGTGACCCGCCAAAAACGGGAGGGTTGGCAACTATGAGTTACTCTAGTTCCTCTAGTTTGAGCTCTCTCAGCATGCAGCAGATTATATTTAAAGAGAACCTGTCACATAGTTTATACCCCCCTTGCTGAAGACAGCACAAACATAAGGGACAAACATGTGTCCCTTATTCTGTAAGATGCTGTAGTTTTAGAGCATTGAATGCTCAAATCTGCAGTTTTCAGCCAGAAAAGTCAGTTTTTTTCATGCCCCGCCCATCTGAGACTAGTGGCTAGTCTTAGGTGGGTGGGGCATAAAAAAACTCAAAACTGATAAACCTATTACTTTGAATAGGTAGAACCATGTGAGTAACTGTCAGTGGGTCAATGCCTTTGATGGGCGGGGCTAATACCTGCTCATGAATAAGATTTGAGTATTAAATGCTCTAAAACTGCAGCATCTTACAGAATAAGGGACACAGCGCTGGAAACAGCAGGTCTGACAATAGCTTGTGCTGCCCTCAGCACGGGGGGCAAAAACTATGTGACAGGTTCTCTTTAATTATTCAGTTATTGACATAACCGACATAAACTGTACAGAACTAATTATTTTATATATGGAAACATGTCAACCTGTTAATAAACTTACAAATGTGAAATCATTTTGCATAAGACAAAAAATGTGAACTCCTAATCCTATATTATTTATTCTTCAAATTTTCTTAGGCCACAGTGGTATGGGGGCCTACCATGGCAAACATTCATTTGATACTTTCTCTCATAAACGGGCGTGCCTTATCAAATCCTTATCCATGGAAGTTGTAAACAAGCTCAGGTATCCTCCTTACAGCCAGAAGAAAGTGGACTGGGCCAAGCGTATTTTGATGAACAAAATTACCAAGAAGAAGCTGGGTCTTGTGCTCCTGCCTTTTGTTGCTGTAATAGCAGCTCTGATTTTAAAGGTGAGAATTTATGAATACCACATTAGTCAACAGCCTTAATGAGGTAATCCCATCTCATTGATTTAGCTTTAAACATGAAGGCAAAGGTAAATAAAGACTACTACCAAATGTGCAATATTAGGATGTGTTTACACGGCAAATACCGGTCGGGGGACAGCATTTGTCCGTGGTTTGCAGATTCAAGCCATCCCCCTTCGCACCCACATGTTCATGTTCCGCCTGAAAATTGGGCGGAAGACTGAACATGCTCTAAGTTTTTCAGACCGCCGGCGGTGTAAACAACCACTGTACGGATTTTCTATTGAAGTCTATGAGGGAGTGTTGCTTGTCGGTTTTCAGATGGTTTGTAAAACCGCAGACCGTCTGAAAAACCAACAAATAACCTGTGCCATGAGGACAAGCCCTTAGGCCTTGTCCCTACGGCAAGGGTTCTTGGACGGTTTTATAGACTATTTTCGGTTTTAAAAACCGTCTGTAAACCGTCCGTCAAACTTTAGTACGGACCTTTATGGAAAAGGCCGCCGGTAGTCTGAAAAACAGAACATGTTCATTCTTCCGCCACGGATGCAAAACAGAGAAAATTTGCTCTCTGCCATGGGGACAGGCCCTGATTTTGCTTCATTTCAGAGTTACAGCAGTTCTCATCTCCTGCTTGTTTACACAAACTTCTTTAGTTACTGCTCCAGCAGTGGCTGCGGTGGTGGCATCACTTCCCACTGTGTCTTTTCAGCATAGCAGGATGGAGCTTGCTTCTTAGTGTCTGATCTTATTTTTCTACTGAGAAAAATCATAACCCCTAGCGCTAATGGCATGGGAGCAGCCTCGCACCATCCCGTCACATCTGCAAAGCACATTTATATGAAAAATATATCAATGACAACAGAGTTGCACAATGTGTCTTAGCAACTTCTACGTTTTTCTTCTCTCACTTGAAACTTCCTCTTATGACAAATACAACTCGGTTGGCTGACATTTATAGCCAGACATACTGTTTGGACAGTGCCATTATTTTTCACAAGCCCCTCCATCACCAATGTCCTTCTAACAGGTATGAAGAGGCTAAGAGTAAAAACAACCCCTTTTATGTAACACTTACTGTACCCGTACACTTTATTACTGTACATGAACCCAAAAGCCCATTGCGGAATCATAGTGCTCTTTTGTTACAGCTTGAGCTAAAAACCCCCCCCCCCCCCAAAAAAAAAAACAAAAAAAAACAAAAACAAAACCATGGATCCCACAAGGGTTCTAGTTTTTATAGTTGTGGAACTACCTCACATTATTACACCAGAATTCTAACTGGTCTGCAAATAGGTGATATCAACAAGTATAGATGTTATAGTGTCCTATGTATTTTTCTGGGGCTCATTTAGGCACACAGAAATAAGCATGGCCCCATAGTATATGTTAAAAGACAGTAGGTTGCCGCTCATTGATTGTGAGGTTGGCAATTTCCAGTTTATCACCTGTATTCTTGCGGCCACATATTACTTGCGGTCATATTAGCCATTAGGACGGCATCCGTTTTTTTTTTTTTTTTTTTTTAACTTTAGGTGCCGTCACACTGCAGTTTTCTCATGCTTTTGGAGTTTTTCTACTTGCAGTACTGCACTGCAATGTAACTGCCTTTATTAGCAGTAAGTTCTTTTCAGTTATCTAAATTGTTTGGTGTTGTGAGTAATCAATGATGTGTCTTAGAATTAGGCTATGTTCACACGGCGTTATTGCAGCGCGTACAGTATGCGCCACAATACGCCGGGTGATTTGGGAGTCGCACTGATCAGCACGTACTCCCGAAGCACGGGGGGGGCGGGGGCGGGCAGCACGCCAGCCCCAATGACATGCATTACTTGTGGCGCGTAATCACAGCGAATAATTGATATGTCCCTTATCTCCCCGAGCGTAAAATACGATCGTATTGTATGTGCGGGGGGGGGGGCGACGAGGCTTAATCCATATTTTTCTGAGAGATATGGATTACTGTAATTGCGGTGCGCATCTCGCCACATATTAAGTGCAAATACGCGTCGTAATGCACTCAGCAATTATGCCATGTGAACATACCCTTACTCGTAACACCTTTCCAAACAATTAAGAAAATTGTAAGGATCTTGTTGTTAATAATGACAGTTTTGTTGCGATGCAGTGCTGCAAGTGAAGAAACACACCAAAACTGCACCGTGTTAGTAGCTTCAAAGCGTTTGTTCTTTTTCATGTGGTGTTTCCTGTTTTCTCTACAATGTGTGGAACCATTTGAAATGGCATATCTTTTTCACTTGTGCTATATTGCTTTATGGTTTAAAGGCTATGTACACCTTCAGAAACGGATTTTATATCATCCAAATGAATCTAAAATAAAAGACAAAGCAACATTGTAGTAGGTTGTAAAAGGAAGGTATTACCTACATTTTTTAAAAAAAATTTTTACGAATTAAAACCAGATCTTTTTTTCGATTTTTGTCGATTTTTCTAAATTTTATTTTCTGTACACGATTATGGCAGCTGCCATCTTCCCTGAACTCCTTTTAACAGCATTTTGAAATATGCCTTACTGCAGCTACATGGATTATAGAAACTTGTAGTCTCAAGATGGCTGACTTCTAAAGGAGAGTGTTCTGGACTTCTTTTGTGACCTGTCAGGTCAGTAGGAATCCCGTGTTACCTATATACAGATGTACACTAAACAGAATGTATTTTCTGTCTTGTTATTACGGAGATGCGTGTCAGCTATAGACACAAACTAGTAGGACATTTTTATTAAAGACTTAATGCACAGTTGCATCTTTTTTTATATGATCATTATGTCAAATGCATTGGAAAAATAAAAAGAAATGTTTGCAAATGTGGACAAAGCCCATAGCTTGGGTTCAAATAGTACGTTTTTTTTTTTTTTTTAAATACATGTATCATTATAATATAAAATCTGGAACACCTAGGTAAAATCCTTATCAATTTTTTTTTTATTTGTAATTGTAAACTAAAGTAATTTATGTTCAGAAGGTCTTAGTTATACACGTTTTCATTTCAAACGAATAATGTAAGTTAATGGTGCTGTTTATATTCCTATTTTAGAATATTGAATTATGTACTGCACTGATATATTATCTTTGAGGGGAGTGGTTAACAAATTTAGTTTTTTCTGTCATGGCACTTATCTGAGATAAATACCACGGCAACAAATCTACGTGGGTGAAAACATTTATCCTGTTCTCTTGGTTAATGTAACGTCATAAAACATGAGGTGTAAGGCCGTGTTCAAGCGGCTTATTCAAGCCGTAATTGCGGGCTGGATTTCGCCTGCAGTTACGGCTTGAATAAGGGGCGGGGGCGCGGCGGGGGAGCTGCCCACCGGCCCCATAGACATTGCATTATCTATGGCGCGTACGCACCGTAAATAATGTGCATGTCACTTTCTCCCCCCGCGGCGGATTCGCCGAGCGGGGAGGAGCGGCGGAATCCACAGTTTTCTATGCGAGCTGTGAATTACCGTAATGACAGGGACGGATTGGAGCCGTACTGCAGCGCAAATCCGGCGCGCAGTACGGCTCCAATCCGTGCCTAAATAAGCCGTGTGAACATGGCCTAAAGGTGTTTTCCCACTTTCCAAAAGAGACTAGAAAGAACATAACTTATTTGATATGAATAGTGTGCTTTAACAGTTTTTTTATAATATCCATACCTTTAAGGGAACCAGTCACATTGAACGTACTTTGTGATCTTTTGGTAGCATGTTATAGAGCAGAAAGAGCTGAGCAAATTGATATATAGTTTTTGTAGAGAGAAATTCAGTGGAAGTTGTTTTTAATTCATTTAAATGACTGCTTGTTCTGGGTTAAGGAGTCCCGTGTTATCAGTGATTGACAGCCTATGTTGTATGAGTGTGCATACAGCTGTCAATCGCTGATAAGACCACTAACTGGTGGTCACTGGTATTTCCGTCAGCTTAGCTCCTCCTGCTGTATAACATACTACCAGCAGATCGAATAGCATGTTCAGTATGACTGGTTCCCTTCAAATCCATGCTATCCTAGAGTATAATTAAATTTCCAATTCCCACTGCTAGTAGATTCTTCCTTTCGATTTGTACTGCTTTAGGACCATGCGGGTCTTCTTGTGTTTTGTTCAGTTTAGTGCAAACATATACCTGTCAATATCATAAACGCTTATTGGTATAAACCTCATATTGGGGGTTGGGAACCTATCAAGTCCACATGAGGATCTTCATGTATTTCATGTAGGTTCTGCTGCAGATTCACTGAAGATTTCATCGTGTACTCTGAAATGCGCAGCCAAAATCTGTGGTATTTTGGCAACACCGTATGCTGTGGAATTGGAAATCTGCTTGATGTTCGTTTTTATGAATTATGTTTTCCCACAATATATGGATGGTGTTTTAGATCTTCTTACACATATATTGCACTTTAAACTAAGAACACATGTGTCGTGAAGAATCGGCACTGCAAATCCTCAGTTTACCTGAGAGACCTAAAAGTTTTTTGTAAACCAATGACCAAAATCCTTTTTACCACAGAAAATAATTTTTCCTTATTTTGCCTTTTTGTGTTTTCTCAGAAATACCGTTGGCAGCTGGCAGGCAGAGGGCTTCAGCTTGTGTTGGCTATTCAGAGACTGTCCTTTAAGCAAGATCACTAGCAGATTGCAGGAAGCTGCATTCACATGTATTTATTTTATTCATTTTTATAGTGCTGAGATGTTCCACATCGTATGCAGAGACTGCTATTGCTTACATCAGTCTCTGTTCCCATGCCCATAGGGACTAACAACCTAAATAACAAAATTAACGTATCGGTATGTTTTTGTGTGTGGGAAGGAACCGGAGCAACCAGAGGAAACCCATGCAAACATGGAGGAAACATACAAATTCCAAGCAGGTTTTATACTTGATCGGATTTAAACACAGAGCTGCAGCAGCTCAAGTTTCCCTTCTGCCCCAATATTAAAATAAATAAAAAATTCTCAGGAGTGTACCTTTTTTCGTGAATTGCATTCTGAACACACCACTGTGGGTATAGGCTTTAACAGTAGGCAAATTGTTTTAAAAAAGTTGTCTCTGCCTGGCAGGATATACCCCTCCTACTAACACCAGGCTAATCTGTAGAAGGCAGATATGACCTACACTGCAGGTCTGCTGCAGTTTTTATTTTAGTTTTATTTATTTTATTTCCCTTTTAGGTGGTATAGGAGTTTCTCCTCACCAGTCGGGGGTTGTCATTGTGATAGTCCACTTTAGTCTTACCTTTTGAGGGTGCCAGGATACCAGACACATAGGGCGACATGTATGAACGGGATTTACACCTGTTTTCTGGCGTATCCTGTTGGACGCAGGGATGCGATGTTAGGCGCAGCCTTCGTCACTTTCAGATGCGCCTAACATGAAGGGGCGGGCAATGGGTGCGGTGTGGGCGTTCTGGGGCGGGACGCGCCGCGTTCGAAAACTCCGAGGCATGTATGATCGCGGCTCGGCAAAGTGTGGCGCATTGCAGCGCTTGTCAGCTCTGACAGGCAGACCTAGTTGATTCTGGTCTAAATGAGCCGGAGGAGGCGAAGTGAAGCGAAAACGTAACATGAGAGGAAACATATAGAATATCGCAAAAGAAATCTTGGCTCTCAGCTCCGTGAGGCATGGAGTATGATTCCAAAAAAAATTGCTTTTATGAGGTGTAAAACATTATCAGAAAAAGAGCTCAAACCTTCAAAAAAAAAAATAAAAAATAAAATAAATCACTTTCCAAAAATCTACAACGGTTTACATCAGGAATTGGGATTTGGAAAAAATTGCCGGGAAATACAGTAATTCAAATTCGAAGCGCTTCTCTTTGGGGCGGAGAAACCCCATTCAAATAGGAGCGCAGGACCATTATCCCCTATGGAAAATTGACCAATCAATTCAAAGGCGGGCAGTTCAAAATACATAAAAATGCAGAAAAGAGCTTTGGGTTGAGCTAGGGGGGGTTGGCTACCCCCAGCCAATCAGGGGCAACTACTTGTCCTTTATATCTATGGAGAGCGGGGCAATAAAAATCTCGGCTCTCAGCCCCGGCGGCATGAAAAAATGTTTTAAAAAATCTTTTTTTATGAAGTGTAAAATATTATCTGAAAAAAGAGCTGAAACCTACAAAAAAACATAATAAATAAAATCCCTTTCAACGCGTTTTTTTTCCGTCACCGGCGTAAACATCGGGAATTGCGAATAAAATTCCCGGGAAATAAGTAATTAAATTCTGTAATTTTCATTGGGTCGGCAAAAACCCAACCCAAATCAGAATGGAGCGACATAAACCCTTTATAACCTATGGTTATATTTAAAAGGGCGGACAGTTCAAAATACAGTAAAAATGCAGAAAAAGTGTTTGGGTTACCCCAGGCGGCAGATAAATCCACCAAATCATTTTTAGTGGTCTTTTTTTGATTTGGAAAAAGAAGGGGCCCCTAAAAGTTATTCGTCTGGGGGAAAAATTCTAGACCTTTCATGAGTTCATGGGGAAAAAAAGCAGAGCGAGCCTTTTTGGATTGGTAAGTAAAAGGGGGCCAGTTATTTGGCCAAGGGAAGAGGGCGAGTTTAGGGGTTTTCAAAGAAAATCTATAATAAAACTGTACATCCCAAAATAAAATGATAATACCCCCGAAGTTACCGATTGTATATATAAAAAAAAAAAAAAAATTCCAATAAATTCATTTTTATTTTTTTTTCGTTAGCCACTGATCAATAGTGGGGGTAACGAAATAAAGAAATACAAATAATTTTATTGAATTGTTTTTTTTTTTTTTTTTCGTTACCCCCTTTTTGTTCATTTTAAAAATACAGATCGACAGAATTGTGAGTCTTATCATTTATTTTGGGAGTACATTTTTTTATAGAAAAACCCCTAAAAAAACCATTGAAAAACCCCTAAAGCGTCGCGCTCTCCCAATTTGGCCAAATAACCGCGCCTCTTTTAACTTTGCCAAACACAAAAAGACTCCTCTGCATTCCTTTGACCCCTAAACCTTGAGAAAGGAGCTCAGCCGTAATTTGGGTAAGCGGACGGGCCCCCTCCCCCCCAACCAAACACAGTACTAGAAATTTCCCATAGACATATAACTTTAGGGCGCCCTCCTATCGCCCCTTTTTTCTCCACTCAAAAAAGAGCCCACATATGATTTGGGGGATTCATTCTGCCCCTTTGGGCCCCAACCAATCACTCTTTTCCCGCCTTTTTTTACGTATTTTTGAACTGTCCCCCCTTTGAAATTTTATTGGGCAATAAATCTCCAAGCTTTTAAAGGGTCACTGTCCTTCTTTCTGATTGGCTGGTTTTTTTTTCCGACCAATGAGACAGCTTACAGAATTTTTTACGTATTTCCCGGGAATTCTCTATACCAAAATTCCCCGATGTTTGCGCCATTCCCCCGAAAACGGTTGTTAGGGGTTTGATTGTTTATGTTATAGCGTTTCAGCTCTTTTTCAGTATTTTACACCAATAAAAATAATTTTTTTCATCAAAAAACCCCTGCCCCCACGGGGCCCGAGAGCCGAGATTTTTATTGCCCCCATCTCCCATTTACTACAATTTGGGGCAAGGCCGCCTCGATTGGCCAGATAGCCCAAGCCCCCCCTAGCTAACCAATCCCATTTTTCTGGTTTTTACTGTATTTTTTAACTGTCCCCCAACCCTTTTAATTTTATTGTCCCAAAATTTTCCAAGCTTATATTGGGGCACTGCCGCTCCTATTCTGATTGGCGCAGAAAAACCAAAAAATTTAGAAGAGCTTAAAAATTTTTTTACATTTCCCCGGCAATTTCAAATACCCCAATTCCCGATGTAGCGTGGGTCTGGGCGAAAAACCGCTTTTGTTAGTGTTTTTATTTTTTAAAGTTTTTAGAAGGTTTCACTTTTTTACGAAAAATTTTTTACACTTAAAAAAAATTTTTTAAATTTACAAATTACCCCCGGCCGCACGGAGCTTAGAGTTCTTTCCCCGACCCTCTCCTTTAGACTACAAGGGGAAAAAAGTCCCCCAAGCTCTGTTTGGGCCCCGGAGATAGCCAACCCCACGCTCTTAAAACCAAATTTGGCTTTTTCCCCTGCATTTTTACTGTTTTTTTAAAAACTGTCCCCCTTTAAATTTTTGATTGGTCAAATCTTTCCATGGGTTAAAAATGGGTCACTCCCCGCCCTTTTTCTGATTGGCCGGGTTTGCCAACCCCCGGCTAAACCCAAATTTCATTTTCCCCCGGGCATTTTTACTGTATTTTGAACGTCCCCCTTTGAATTTGTTTGGGTCAATACTTCTCCATAGGTTTAATGGGTCACTGTCGCTCCTATTCTGATTGGCTGGTTTCTGCCGACCAATGAGAATAGCTTACAGAATTTGAATTATTGTATTTCCCGGCAATTTCCAATATCCAAATTCCTGATGTTGCGCCGTTCTTGATTTCTGGAAAGTGATTTTATGTATTTTTTTAGTAGGTTTGAGCTCTTTTTCAGATAACGTTTTACACCTAATAAAGGCGATTTTTTTTTTTTATTCATACTCCATGCCGCACGGACATCTTTAATGATTTTTTTTGCTGTTTTCCAGCATGACTCGAATCAGAATACATGTTCGGCGCAGTCCCGCACTGCGCCTAAGTATCGCACTGCTCCTCACACACTGGTGAGGAGCGGCGGACTTTACACCACATGTATGAGCGCACCTCGGCGCCGACATACATGAGGCGCAAATTTCGCCAGAAAACTGGCGAAAAAATGCGCTCTGACGTGGCGAGATTCATACATGTCGCCCATACTGTTTGCGCCAGTACCCCACTTCAGTATGAGGTTACCAAAGGGATAATCTCGTACACACCCAAAAATGCCAGACAGGAGAGTATTTTTCTTTTTGTTATTTCCGCTCTTTTTTTCTGAAGAGTAGCCACACCCCTCCCCAATTTTTCTTTTCTGATGGGTACGGTTTCTCATAGCAACTGCTGGGTAACCTGCCTCATGTTTTGTTTCCCTGGGTGTTTCTGGGCTGGTCACCAGGTTAGGTTTTTTTTTTCCACATTTTCCTAGTCTCCAACACCACGCAGTGTTCCAATCACAAGCCTTGACTTCAAATTTAGCCCCTGGATTTAGACCTAGTGTAGGCCACAACCTTAGTCTGGTATCCTTGCCCCCTAAGCTATACCCAGTTTTCACGTCCGCTTTTCCTGCTGTACCCTGGTCAGACATCATGTCTGCACCCTGGGGAGAAACCCTCCAAACAACCAAGTCTCGTTGCAGTAGTGATTTACTTTGCTGGAGTTGGTCACCCATGATTGGGCTAGGTCTTGCGTCTCAGGCTGTCTGAGATCTTTCCAGGCCATCCCAGGCTGTGGTTACAGCTATCGAGCGCCTACTTTCTGCTGTTATGGGTCCCTCTCAGGATTCCACTGCATCTGACCCTACAGGAGTGACATCGCACAAGAGATCCAAGTATTGCTCTGCTAGTTGTTCCTCCTCTTCTATCTTATCCAGTGCAGCTCTAGACAGGTCTGCTAGTTGTTGCTCCTCTTCTATTTCATTCAATGCATCTCTGGACAGGTCTTTGGAAGGCATGAGTGCTTCCCCTCAGGCCTTGGTGCTCTTCTATAGGGATCCTTTAAACTTAGACATAAAATGGGATGCACATCTCATATCTGCCACCCAGGCACTAATTTGGGTCGGATGAGACACTCTACACATCAGACTATTCTTGCTCCCCCACCCCAGATGACTTTTCTTTTCACTCCCACAGATGACAGATCCTGATGTTTTCAAAAGCCATTGTAAGTTCGAGGAGCTTGTTTCCATGTAATTTTTGAAATCCAAAGGACAGTTTGCCTTCTTTTAAAAGACTGTAAGTCCTTTTCCTTTTTCCTGAGGACTTGGTTTCCAGGTGATCGGCCTTGCCATCTATAGACCCTTCAGTCTCTCGCCTATATAGATCTACGACTATTCCATTGTCGGATGTGTCCTCTCTATCTGACGCCGTAGACAAGAAAATAGATTCCTTGATATTCTCTGGCGCTGCCCAGTTGTCTATATTTGCCTCCTTCTGGGTTAGCAAAGCATGTACTGTCGGCTCTTTTATTTCAGCTGTTTCACACTGCTAAATTTATCTGTGAGGCTTCTCTTGAGATGGAACATCTCATATCCTGAGTTTCTGCCAACTCCGTGGCGGTTTCCCGTTTGGTATGATTTAGGATTTGGGTGGCTAATCCTGCCTTAAAGAGAACCTGTCACATAGATTATGTCCCCCTTGCTGAGGACAGTACAAGCTAGTGACAGACATGCTGTTTCCAGCGCTGTGTCCCTTATTCTGTAAGATGCTGTAGTTTTAGAGCATTTAATGTTTTAGAACCGAGAGCTATTTTTCTAGCGCTCTATGATTGGACTCCTTTTCTCTGGGGTCTTCCTTTTCGCATTCAGACAACACGACCGATGTTTCTTTCTTCAACCAGATTTTCTCAGCTGGGAGACGCTGAACTCAGGGGAGTGGTTCCTTCATCCAGAGGTGTTCCTCCAGATTTGTTGGCAGTGGGAACCCAGACATGGACCTTTTTTTGCTATAAGCTCAACCACGAACTTCCAGGCAATCTGTCGAGGGCTCGGGAACCCCAGGTTCTAGCAGATGCTTTTGTACACCGTTTGGGATGGTTCTACCTCTTTCCTCTGCTCCCCTTCCTTTCCAGGGTGCTTAGGCAGGTCAAAGCAAAGGGAATTCCAGCAATTCTCATCATCCCAGACCCTATCAACCTTCTGGCAGATGCTTCATGGCCTCTTCTTCATCGGCTTGATCTGCTTTCCCAAGGACTGCTGTCCCACCCTGCTTTACCACATCTGCGTTTGTTTGTGTGGCTGTTGAAACCGAGGTTCAGAGGTCCCAATTTCTGATCATGTCATTTGTACATTGCTCAGGGCCAGGAAGCCACAGTCAGCAAAAATATATCACCGTACTTGAAGTTCCTTTCTTAGCTGGTGAGTGTGTCAGTCCATTCATCATTTGCGGTGTTCCTCCCCCCCTCCCCTTTCCCTCGGATCCTTTCTTTTCTTTCGGACGGGCATGGAGCAGGGCCTTGGACTCTTTTCTCTGAGAACTGAGATTTCTGCTCTCTGTTTTATTCCAGAAGGCTTTAACTTTCTGTTTGCAGGTTAAGACCCTTCCTGCAAAGGATCGCGCATTGCGCCTTTTCCTTTTTTTATTTGTCGTCCTGTCAAACCATGGGTTATCAACCTGGTCTTTTGTGCTCTACAGCTGGAGTCCCCAACTCCAGTCCTCAGGGCCCATCAACAGGTCATGTTTTCTGGCTTTCCATAGCATTACACAGGTGATATAATTACTGTCAGTGTATTCTGCACAGGTGATTTAATTATTGTCAGTGCATTCTGTGGGAGATCCTGAAAACATGACCTGTTGGTGGGGCGTGAGGACTGGAGTTGGGGAGCCCTGCTCTACAGTTTTCGTCATTTGGGCCTGTGCTTGATCTCTCTTGTCTGCTGTCCCAGAAAGTGGATTTTCTTGTAGCCATATTCATGAAGACATTGTTCTGCCTTCTTTTTGCAATTTTCCGGCCCATCCAAGAAAACCTGTCTTGTGCTGCTTGGATGTTGTCGGGGAGATACGAATTTATCTTTCTGTCACAAAGTCCTTCACGAGGTTGGATTCTCTATTCGTAGTTCCTGAGGGTCCACAAAAAGGTCCGACAGCCTCTGTCAACAATCTCATCCCGATCTAGGGGCAAGTCTTCCCATGTCAGGGTTACCGTTCATTCCACCAGGGGGTTGGTGCTTCCTCGGCAGTTGCTGCACCAGGCTTTGGCCTTTCAGATCTGTAAAGCCACTACCTGTGTCTTACTGCACAGTTTCCTTAAGTTTTGCCAGGTTCATACTTTGGCCTCAGCAGATGCCAACCTCAGCCACTAGATATTTCAGGCAGCAGTCGGGTAGGTTTTTTCTGCCTTTTCAGCCTACTACACTCTCCCTCTACCCTTGGGACTGGTTTTTAATGGCCCATAGTGCTCTGTCCCTCAATGCAATTCACAATGTACTTACTGTAAAATCCTTTTCTCATTGGCTTAATTTGGGGAAACAGCTCCCTCCCTTTTTTGTTGCTCCTTCCTGGTTCGCGTTTGAGTTCTTCTCTCAGGATAGGATCCTGGGTTTTCTTTTTCTGTGTGCGCTCCTTACCATTGCTTTTGGCACAAACTAATTAGCCTGTTGTTGGTGGAAGGCGTACAGCCTGCTGGGTGGAGCCAGCTTTTTCAATTTGCCTAGTCCCACCCTCCTGGGGGGCAGGGAAGGGCACAGTGCTTTGTCCCCCAAGGAATGCAATTTACGGGGAATACAAAAATCCATTTATTTCTTTTATTATAGTCATTGAATTTATTTGTCATGCGAATATTCAGTCAAGTTACATTATTATGACCACTAGCTAATAGCCAGAGTAAAAACTGTCTGCAGTACAGACAGAAGCTAGATGGATTGGGAGTGACTCAGTAAAGTTGTGGTAGGCTGTCACAGGTATCTGGAGCTATGCTGACTGCATTCCACAGCTGCTGGAGGTTGCAAGAGGGAGGATTCATCGAGCAAACCTGACAATCAAGGTGGTCCCACAGATGCTTAGCTGTGTTCAGTCTGGGAATTGGGCAGCCTGGGCAGTACTGCGCTCACACACCTTCTTAGCCAGCGTACATCTCTCTCATCAGTGGCACACTATGCTCTGCAGTTTCCATACTGTTCTTTCGCAGTGGTGCCATTTGTCCACTCACAATACATGTTTAGCACAGCAATACACAAATAGTTAACAAACTGCACAGTTTCACAAACGCTACCATCATTGGCAACGTGGGAAAAGTGTGCAGACAGCCTATTGCACAACTTACACACCAAACCAGCTCTCAACATGTGACTTAAAAAGACTGGGTCGTTGTGGTCCCTTAAGTGTATGTGACCTTTTTATTGCTGCAGTTGAAGTGAAGTTACATGTTACACTACATGGCCATTAAGACTTCTGGAATCTATGGGAATGGGAGATATATTCTTTGGTTTGTAAACGGGTCTATAAGAAGGACTCCATTCTATGATATCTATGTGCCCTAATAAAACATATGTACATGAGTTTTTATATTTTTTAGATTTTATATTAATATTTTTCTGGGACCCACATGTGTCTCTAGAATGGGCCCACAAAGCTCCCGTTCTGAATGGAGAATTGACGGCAAAAGCACGGCCTCTCCCCATTAATTTCAGTGGGAGTTCCGGGTTCAGCGGAATTCAGCCTCTTGGCTGTATTCTGATATCCCATAGAAGTTAATAGAGAGGGCCACGCTTGCACATTCACTTTTCCATTCAGGAGTTTTGTGACCTATCTCCTGTTCCGGAGATAGGACACACCTCTGGGATTCACTTCTATCTAAAGTTGATGGTATATCCTATCGATATTTGCTTACTGTCAGTGAATACAAACATAACACTTCTCACAGCTTAAAGTTTACTAGTTGTAGCAACTATAGGTGATATTCTGTGAATTTGAGACTAGGGTCCCATTGTGTGGCCTGTGTGCTACAAGTGTGGAGTCTGCCACATATGACCATAAGGTTTTGGCTGCTTGTAACGGGCCTTACTCTAAGGGCTTGGAAACCATGCTGGTAAATTATAGAAAGAGAGCAAAATTGTGTATTTGCTTTACAGAGGATTGCCTATACTGGTTGTATTAACCTCTCTGCTGACGGAGTATTAGATTTATACGAATTTCAAACTCTGGATTTAAACAAATGTTCCTATTCACATTTGAATAGCAACAGCAGTCCTACAAAGTGGGAGGTTCTGAAATTCAAAGCACATTTTTCAGAACATTTAAATTTACTGGGGTCTAGATTTGTTTAAATAAACCCAGAAAATCTTTTACATTTAAATTGCTTTTATGTGTTTTATCTGTTTGTGCAGGCTGTAGAAGATACCTTTTGAATGCAATTTTTTATTATGCTGACAAAAGAGAAATTTGTAGCCAAAAAATACAATAATGTGGCCTTTCAAATTACTGAAAGTTTAACCGCACCAGTATAAAATCTAAGGCACCGTAGTTTTGCAGGGTTTTTTGGCTAAAATTTGACAAAGTGCTCTTGAGTGCCTTGCTTTGACTTACGACCCCAGCTCCATGTGTCTGTAGGTGTTTTGCCGGTCTTTGCAAACTGTGATAACATCAAGGAACAGTACACAACTCTATTCACAGATGTGGTTACCAAGTGCACACAGCAATCTTTAGAAATCCATCAAAGTTGAGCTATGGTCTAGTCATAAATCTGCTTAGAAGATAGACCAGAGGACAAATGATGGAGGCTCTTCTGATGGATTTCTCTGTAAACAACTGAGAGCAGCCTGCAATATATGTAAAAACATGACTTATCAGGATAAGCATAATAAGCAAAGAAAAACAAAACCCGTTCAAAGGTGTCCATAGCTGTTAATGTAGATGGCAAAATTGATTGTGAGGCAACCAGTTAATAAATGTTGTTATGCATGAAAATTGCTGGTGGACAAAGTTTTTTTTTTTTTTTTTTTTTACCCGCTCTAAAGCATAAGGTAATGGTGATGGTTATATGGTTATAATTACTACTACTATCTGGTAAAATCTCTTCTGAGGCCAGCTCACAGCATGCTACAAGTGGGCCTTGGAGAACGGGGAGAAGGTTGCGCTTGCGCAGCTCTTACCCAGTCATGTTTGTGGGAGTCCCAAAAGTACCCAAGCAAAGTCGTTCAGCTATATTCAGAACTCCCTTTAATATGAACAAAAACTGTACAAGCGCAGCCATCTTTTTTTTCTGGGGCTAACTTGTAGCATACTATGAGCTAGCCTCAGAGGGAATTTTAACAGGTGGCAAAACCTCTTTAATGGAAAATGATTTTTGTACCTTTCATTATAATATAATGGTGTGGAAGTAATACTATTTATGTTTTCTTGAAATATCATGCTAAACTAAGGTACTTTATTTCACAGATGATTTAAAAGAAGGAGCCTGATGTCCAAGTCGACTGTTCCTGGTGGTTTTCAATTCAAAGTCTATGCATTGTGTAAACACCTCTATTTCTATTGTATGTGAAAATGTCTTCTTCGGCAGCACAAATGTAAAGCCTTCCAAACTCCTGTATAAACAAGCCTGTGGAATCTAATTCTCACTATTGAATTACTGACCTGAAAAACCGATATCGAAAGTCAGATATATCAGGACATCGATATGGTTTCTTATCATTATTTGAGTGCATGTAACTGCAGTAACCAGAACAAGTTTATTAGTACTGTCATGCTAGTGCTGTCTACTATGGAGTCGATGAAGAAGGTGCCCACTGCTTACTAGCAACATTTAATTCTATGTCCTTAGTTGCTGACTGTAATCCATTAGTATACTTAACAGTGCTATATATGTGATAGTAAACAGCAGAGAAAAATGGCAGGCTTCTTTAAATTGCAAAAACATGTAGAAAATTTATTAAAAAGTCCCATAAATACAAGACTTGAATGACAGCAGTTGTACTACTTGCAATTATGGTGGAGGGAAAATTCCATAGTAAGCGGTATAATAGATGTTGAAGACGTATTTTCATCTGCAGTACTGCGACTGCATAGCTCTGGTCGCTCCGGCTTGGAGCACGGCAGTACCTGACAGGCGGGCGTGGCGCAGGGCGTACGACGTTTCGGGGGACCTCCCCCTTTCTCAAGCATGCTTGAGAAAGGGGGAGGTCCCCCGAAACGGTCGTACGCCCTGCGCCACGCCCGCCTGTCAGGTACTGCGTGCTCCAAGCCGGAGGCGACCAGAGCTATGCAGTCGCAGTACTGCAGATGAAAATATGTCTCTTACATCTATGATACCGCTTACTATGGAATGTTCTCCACCATAATCGCAAGTAGTACAACTGCTGTCATTCAAGTCTTGTATTTATGGGACTTTTTAATAAATTTTCTACATGTTTTTGCAATTTAAAGAGCCTGCCATTTTTCTCTGCTGTTGACTGTGTTGAGGGTTGAGGAGCCCTGGCTAAGGCAGACTTGCCCTATAGCGGTCTTTGTACTTATATGAAAAGTAGCTACGTTGAAAAATAGATGCATTGATATATGTGATAGTAAACACTTTAATCTTTTTATCTCTCATTTAAAGAAATGATTGTTATACTTTTTTTGTTTATCATCGCAAGGATGAGGAGTTATAGGAGTCATGGGAGAGAGTCCTTGGATCCATTACAAACTGAACTATAAAAGTCTAGGAAAGTACTCATTTATCAGAAGTTTTGCATGTAAGCAGTGTCTAATTTTAATACAATATATCCGTTAAACAATGTCAAGTTGGGTTGCAGGGTTTTAATACACTTTGCAATTAATGACTTTTCTAAAATATAGACTGTTTATACCATAATTGTCTGATGGCTCAATCTATTTCTAGGCAGAGGAAAGACCATGCTTCCTTGTGTCTTGTTGTTTGTCTGTGGAAAATAGGGAAAAGGCTAAGGTTAGGTTCACACAATATATATGTTCGGCACAGGCATGTCTGTGGCGAAAAACGTTTGCTTGTTGAAATTCTGTGCTTTCAAGCACTTAATTTCAATGAGGAAATGATGCAGACTGCCCCCAGGCAGTTCCTCCCACCCCCACCCCAATACTTTTGTACTTGATGGCATGTAAACGCATCGAAGAGTTGACATGTCAGTTTTGTTCTGGTGCGGACAGTATGCGCCCACACATATTCGAGTAAACTCATTGTCATCTGCTTAACAATGATTTTCACTGCAGTCAATGAGAGCTGAACTTGAACCGTGTTTTGACACTTATTTTGGGGCATATTTCGGTATGAATGTGAGTGTAGTAAGCACACTCTTTGCGTATCACCCTTAGGCCTCGTTCACACGGCTTATTTGGGCACGGATTGGAGCCGTACTGCGCGCCGGATTTGCACTGCAGTACGATCTGTCCCTGTTATTACGATAATCCACAGTTCACATAGAGAACTGTGGATTCCGTCACTCCTCCCCGCTCGGCAAATCCGCCGCAGGGGGAGAAAGTGACAAGCACATTATTTACGGTGCGTACGCGCCGTGAATAATGCAATGTCTATGGGACCGGCGGGCAGCTCCCCCACTGCCCACCCTCCCCTTATTCAAGCCGTAACTGCGGGCGAAATCCGTCCCGCAATTACGTCTTGAATAAGCCGTGTGAACACTGCCTTAGACTTTAATGCGGAATGAATGTGCATGTGTGGCCAGGAACAGACACGCTTAAGGCATGTCCCCACGACAAAGAGCAAATACCGGTCTTGCCGTGCGGACATGCACTTATTTTAGGAGTTGTTGTGGATCTATGTGATCTTTCTTCCTCTGATAACACTTCTTCAGAACACCTAACGTACTTGATATGCCAGTAATTCTACAGAAACTCTCTTTAAAATAAATGTTAGATTGAGTGTCGTATTAACAGTAGAAGCCAGCAAAGAATGATTAACCAGTAGAGCTACAGTGTAATTTACCTTTTATAATACAGCCTCAATTTTTATAAAATTAGTTTTGCACTATAACAAAATGGCATATAAAATGTTGCTGTCTCTTTAAATTTCACCCAAGATTAAATTTGTTTTCTAATCTGAATGTGTGTTTTTTTTTAATGTATCTTAGACTATGCATTAGTTCAGATTTGATGTAATCCTTTAAAACAGAATGAAAGCAGCACTCGCCAATCTTGACTTTAGCGTATATTATTCCTTTAAAACTTCATAACATCAGACAGGGAGACAAACACATGTGAAGGCCTACGGCCCTTTCGCGTATTCTGACGCTTTCTCAAGGTATACCATGGTATGTCTTGAGAAAGCGTCAGTGCACGCGAAACGGCCGAAGGCCTTCACATGTGTGTTTGTCTCCCTGTCCGATGTTATGAAGTTTTAGGCTATGTTCACACGGCTTATACTGGGACGTATCTCGCTCCGTATTTTGTGCCGTACTGCGCTAAATACGAGGCGAGATAACGTCCCAGTCATTATGGTAATCCACAGGTCTCATGGAGAACAATACGGCGAGCGGGGAGAGAAGTGACATGTCAATTATTCACGCCGTATACATGCCGTGAATAATGTCTATGGGGCCGGCAGCCTGCCGGACCTCCCGCCCCTGCTCCCGAGCACACGGCGTAATTGCGGGAAAAATACATCCCCGCAATTACACCGTGTGAACATAGCCTTAAAGGAATAAAATACGCTAAAGTGAAGATTGGCGAGTGCCGCTTTCATTCTCTTTTAAAGGATTATTGCTACACGACTATTCTTTCATTTAAAAGCAGAGCACCACCTCTTTCTTCGTTATGTATGGGTTAATTGAATCGGTATACTAAGAAGGATTGTATGCTGCTTACTTTGGAGCAGTGCTGCTGGATTGTTACTCTTTGAAGTGGACATCAGATTTGATGTAATAGATCAGAAGGTTTAATGTCTGACATTAACATTTACAAGCAGAGTTTTAATATACAGTGGGGAAATAAAGTATTTAGCCAGCTGCCAATTGTGCAAGTTCTCCCACTTAAAAAGATGAGAGAGGCTTGTAATGGACATCATAGGTAGACCTCAACTATGAGCGACAAAATGAGAAAACAAATCCCGAAAATCACACTGTCTGATTTGGAAAGAATTTATTTGCAAATTATGGTGGAAAATTAAGTATTTGGTCACCTGCAAACAAGATTTCTGGCTCTTACAGACCTGTAACTTCTTCTTTAAGAGGCTCCTCTGTCCTCCACTC
This sequence comes from Phyllomedusa bahiana, assembly GCA_025379985.1. NCBI lineage: Eukaryota > Metazoa > Chordata > Amphibia > Anura > Hylidae > Phyllomedusa > Phyllomedusa bahiana. Next base: position 31,105 of record JAODAL010012113.1, on the reverse strand, counting down.
ATCTGTAGTAATGGCACCTGTTTGAACTTGTTATCAGTATAAAAGACACCTGTCCATAACCTCAAACAGTCACACGCCAAGCTCCACTATGGTGATGACCAAGGAGCTGTCGAAGGACACGAGAAACAAAATTGTAGCCCTGCAACAGACTGGGAAGACTGAATCTGCAATAGGCAAGCAGCTTGGTGCGAAGAAATCAACTGTGGGAGCAATAATTAGAAAATGGAAGACCACTGATAATCTCCCTCGATCTGGGGCTCCACGCAAGATCTCAGCCTGTGGGGTCAAAATGATCACAAGAACGGTGAGCAAAATTCCCAGAACCACACGGGGGGACCTGGTGAATGAACTACAGAGAGCTGGAACCAACGTAACAAAGGCTACCATCAGTAACACACTGCGCCACCTGAGACTCAGATCCTGCAGTGCAAGACGTGTTCCCCTGCTTAAGCCAGTACATGTCTGGGCCCGTCTGAAGTTTGCTAAAGAGCATTTGGTTGATCCAGAAGCGTATTGGGAGAATGTCATATGGTCAGCTGAAACCAGATAGAACTGTTTGGTAGAAACACAACTCATCGTGTTTGGAGGAGAGAGAATGCTGAGTTGCATCAAAAGAGGAACACCATACCTACTGGGAAGCATGGAGGTGGCAACATCATGCTTTGGGGCTGTTTCTCTGCAAAGGGACCTGGACAACTGATCCGTGTACATGAAAGAATGAATGGGGCCATCTATCATGAGATTTTAAGTGCAAACTTCCTTCCATCAGCAAGGGCATTGAAGATGAAACGTGACTGGGTCTTTCAGCATGATAACGATCCCAAGCACACCACCAGGGCAACGAAGGAGTGGCTTCGTAAGAAGCATTTCAAGGTCCTGGAGTGGCCTAGCCAGTCAGTAGATCTCAGCCCCATAGAAAACCTTTGGAGGGAGTTGAAAGTCCGTGTTGCCCAGTGACAGTTCCCAAACATCATTGCTCTAGAGGAGATCTGCATGAAGGAATGGGCCAACATACCAGCAACAGTGTGTGTCGATCTTGTGATGACTTACAGAAAACATTTGACCTTTGTCATTGCCAATAAAGGATATATAACAAAGTTTTGAGATGAACGTTTGTTATTGACCAAATACTTATTTTCCACCATAATTTGCAAATAAATTCTTTCAAATCAGACAACGTGATTTTCTGGATTTGTTTTCTCATTTTGTCTCTAATAGTTGAGGTCTACCTATGACCTCTCTCATCTTTTTAAAGGGGTTGTCTCGTTACAACAGTGGTCAATGTTTTCTGCTGGTTGCCAAGCAGAGCTTGTGAAATGGAAGGGCGTGTATCTTCTCTATCTGCAGACACGCCCCAAAGTGTGCACATGATAGTTCACTCTGTGTGAGCTAGGGGAAGGGAGAGCTCAGCTGTCTTTGGAAGTGAAAAGATAAGTGTAACTCGATAGTGTATATCTACATTTCTTGCTCTTTCTACATACTTTGTAATTAGAATGGGTATTTGGCATCTAGGAAAGATGGGTGATTTATTTTTTCCTCTGTCTCTCACACACAGTGATATATCCTGCAGATTATTACACCTCTGACCTCTACAGATCTGAAGAACAAAATTATATTATGTATCTGTTTGTGTTTACATGGGACTGCACATGATCTCTCTCTCTCTGCTGCAGGACCTCTGATCGCTGTCAGTGAAAAGCTCCCCCTGCACACTACGTCGCACCACCTCTGCGCGCTGTCACTGAAAAGCTCACCCTCCTCCGTGCACACTGGCGCACCATCTCTGCTCGCTGTCACTGAAAAGCTCCACCTTCCCCTGCACACTACGTCGCACCACCTCTGCTAAGCTGTCACTGAAAATCTCACCCTCCCCCTGCACACTACTTCGCACCACCTCTGCTGTAAATGTAATCAGCAGTTGTTTCAATTGCAGAACAGTCCTCACAACATTATTCACAACAAATATAACGTGCTTAAAAATTCCTGCTTATAAGTAAACAACAGCTCTTAATAATGACAATGCATTTGTTACTCACGAAAGTCCGGTAACTAAGAAAAGGAAGTCCCATGTAAAGATGGTCCACAACCATGGTGCACTTCCATCAATTGTTGCAATGCCAGTGTCGGGATTATATACCACATGCTGTTTTCAGTATCCATGCAGCTTGGCAAAGTATGTGACATCCTAACGATTATGTATTCACACGGGAGGAGTTGTATGTTAGACTATTGGGCATTGTAATCACAATAATTAAACAAGTGCCTGATTTGTCTAAAAGGAGCTACCTGTATTACTACTTTGTATCTTTTTTCTCCAGATGAATTGCAGCCATATTTTTCCTGCAAGGAAACATATTGAAGGCAACATGGGTCATTGCAGGTTTGCCTAGGGGTAGGATCCTAGTGCAGCCACCTTTATCTGGGCAATTACCTTACATTTCTAGGTAGGATTTAGCGGAGTTGGATTATAGTGGTTCAGATTTGAACAAAAAACGGTCAATCGTTATATGACAAGTTCATATTTACTATTGGTTGCCCAATAATGGATGGAGGGATGAGGTTAAGAACAGCTGGATGCAGATATTTAAATATGGAATGTTTATGTGAGCTGTACATTTACATATATACAAGTTACAATGAGAATGTTAAAGGGGTTTCCTTAGAAACAAAAATTTCCCGCCTGCAAAAAAAACTTTTTAAAGGGACACTACAATGAAGTTTTTTCTTTCACAAGTGATATGCAACTTTTTTTTTTTTTTTCATATATATAATTTTTTAAAGTTCCCCTATATGCATTGCTCTCCCTGACTTCAATTGGGTGACCTCTGATAGCAGTTAGAGGATGGTCCTTTTTTCTAGTCTAAGAAGTGTAAATAATATCAGCAGTTATCTAAGTGTGAAGAACCTCCGCCATTGCAGAAAAAGATGACCCTTTTTTCATTTCATGTATTGCTTATGGTCTAGTATCTTAGCTATCCCTGTGGAGCGAACAGTAGAGCATTCATTGTCATTACATACTGTGTATAATGAGACTATATAGAGATAAGTAGCAGCTGAAGTAAAGTGAGTTTAGTCTGCCCTGCCAAACAAAAGTTTTTTCTCACCGCTAGAAAATGACATTATTTTATATGCAATTTTAATTGCATAGTACTACTAAAATTTAAAATAATTACTAAAAAAAATTAGTTTTCCAGGAATATTGGTTTAAAGTGCTTTCACAGTATATTAGAGATTTTAAGAATTATTTCACATGCTGCAAAAACAATCTGCACATAATCTTTATGTAGATTGAGCTGTGAGTCCACCGCATTTCAAATTATGTTGCAGATATTTCTTTAACGGACTTTAATTTAATCCAGGCTTTGTGCAGATTTTACTTTCGTTGCTTTGATTTATTTTACATATTTCATTAATTCTTCACCAACATTTGTTGTATACTTATTTCATAATGCCGATAAGGGAGTATGCAGCGCGCTCCATCACTGTGCCCACCCCATACACAGCAGGTAACAAATGTCAGCTGGGATTGGAGATAATCCCATCATTTTAACTCTCTAGATGCCACTTGAAATGCGACCGTGAACAGTAAGTAATTACACTGGGGAACACTCGTTTTGTTGCCCTAAAATTTAGAACCCGAGTATGTTTGGGGTGCAGATTCTGAAAATTACATCCGTTTTCCCCTATCGGTTCTAGTTTTGGAGATCCAGCATTGTCACCTTACCAAGTATATGCTGCTGAAAGTAGTGGTCACTCGGCTTCCGGTTCCGGCGCGCACATGAGCGGTCGCACAGAGTAAGTGCTCCCGCTCCATCCCGCTGAAATCGGCGCTCCCCGCGATCACTCAGCACCAACGAACGGCTATTGCAGGAGCCGAGTGAGTACTCCGGCACCGGGTGCGGAGGTTATTTTCAACGGCGGGGAGCCCGTGCCAGAGAGAGTTGGGTTCCCGGCAGTGAGCGCACCTGCAATAAAGATGGCCCCCACCCCCCCCCGCGCTCCACGAGAGCGGACACGTTCTCCCGCAGCCGCACCCCCTCACAATCCAGCAAGGCAGCAGGCGCGTGCAGCCAAGGAGGAGGAGGAGGACCCCCCAAACCGGGCGGCAGCGTAGCTTCACAGCGTGGAGCCAATACAGGATACACAATTTTAGACCACAGCTGTTAAGGAGAGGGGCAGCTGCAGGTGGAGAAGCAGGCTCCGCCAAACACCAGTGCAAGCAGCACAGGGGGTAGTGGAGGTGCAGGAGGTCATATAACAACCAAGACTCTCAAAAATTAACCACAGCTGATGCACCTGTGGAGGCCCCCAGACAACAGCGTGCTCCTCGTGCCCAAAAGTTTATTGCAGCCCCTGTAATTGACTCAACAGACAGTGAGGCTATACACAGGCTGGTCAGTGACCCTTCTCGACCCCAGTTGCCCAACGCCAAGCACGGAGAGGGTAACAGCACCAATACCGTAGGAGAGGGGGAGGATTACGAGGAAAGGGTCCCGGGACTCTCATTCTCATGCAAAGCAATGGCGACGCCGTAGCTAAACCTGTTGGCGCCAAAATCTCATGGCCTCACTAAAAATCTATAGTTGCAAAATCAGTTTTTTGCAGCAGTCTCAGCTGCCTTTACTGCTATTAAAGTTGATGTTGACAAGAACAAAGCACAGATTGCAGACTTAGAGGAAGAAAAAACCAAAAAATGGGGTGGAAGATGACCTGTTAGATGGGGCGGAGCTCTAGGAGAGACTTTTTAGAGAACGGAATACCTTGAAAACAAGGTAGAAGACCTTGAAAAAAAGATCCCGTCGCAATAACGTTCGGATTAAAGGATTGAGTGAAGAACCCCCAAGGCTTACTACCCAAAATTGCGCGGAAGAGCTCCAAAGATTCTAGGGCTTAAGACATCTATAAAGGTGGAGAGGGTGCATAGGATAGGCCCCCCCCCCCCGCCCCCCACGACAGATGGGGGTGCCCGGGCACCAAGGCAGTAATTGTTCGATACCTTGACTATGCTGATAAATCAGCCCTCTTACAGGCATATCGTTCCAAGAAAGACTCTTTGCTATACAAGGCAGAAATTGCTCCTGTTCGTTTGATTCACTCCGCTGATGTAGCAAGGAAAAGGAAGCTTTTCCTCCCCGATATCCCTCAGCTTTAGTAAAAAGACAGATTCGTTTTCATTTGCAGTTCCCGGCAGTGCTAAAGAATTATTCCAGATCAGGGGTCACCTGTTATATGCCATTCAGGGGAGGAGGCTGAACAGGTGATGGAGGAAATGTTTCAGGGACCGGGTGTCTCAAATCAGCAACGGGACTCAGCAAGAATAGAACCCAACCGACGTGATCTCAGGCAGCCCACTGGAGGGCACCAGAGGTCTAGAATCGCAGGAGACTCTAATTCCTGGTCCCGTTACCGCTCACCAAGGAAGAGATGAGGGGACTGGGCCTGTTAAAGCTACATGCATGACATTACCCCGCATGGCACCATTATGCTGGGGGGCTAGGGTCATCGGACTCACATATTGGGAAGGGGCGGGGATAGGATTCTGCTAAAGGGGTTGTACCTAGGTTGTATTTTTGTTATAGGTGCAAGTGTACACTGTTGTTTAGCATCTGTGAAATCGTGCGACGTTTAGTGGGATATTGGCGGGGAGGGTTCACCGGCTCTAGAGCTGGGCTGCTCTGCTATGTCGACATACCTTTTCAGTATAGCGGGTGGGAAGAGTAGATTAGGAATGCGAAGTGTGAGGTTTTACGATTTCGCCTCGCGCATAGATGTGCGAAAAAAGAGAAGCCAGCAAATAAGAGAAAGGAAATCTGGAGGAGAAGTTAAGGTTCACAGTTGGCACCAGGCTTTCAGTTGGGAAGGGGGGCGGGGGGATTACTCCTTGACCTTTAACAGAGTAATACTGGTATGCAGGGATGATGGCTGATTCACTAAAAATCGCTACCTGGAATGTGAAGGGGCTACGTTCCCCCCAAAAGCGGATGCTAGTCTTGAGGCACTAAAGAGGCTAAGGGTAGATGTGGCGCTGTGCAGGAGACCAAACTGGGGGAAAGGGATTTTTAAACCCTTTGAAAAAATTGTGGGTGGAGAGGTAAAGGGCTCGGCTGCAGTGGGGGGGGGGGGGAAAGCAGGGGTGGGAGTACTGATACACAAAAATTCCCCATGTAAAGTCCTGGCAGTTGATTCTGATGATGCGGGAAGGGTTCTCACGATGAAGATAGACTCTCAGGCAGGGATTTTCAATCTGGTTAACGTATATGGCCCGAATGTTCAGGATAAAAATTTTTCTGGGAGCTGGGGGCTAAACTTATACGAATGGGAACAGAAGGAACCCTAGTGGGGGGAGATTTCAATTGTGTTATGCATAACTCAGAGGATAGGAAAAAAGCAGATACTCCAACCCCGCTTCAGGAAAGAGGGAAGAGTCTGCTACTCAAACTAAGTGACAGCGTGGGTTTAGTGGATACGTGGAGGAGAATGAACCCGGCGGAACGAGAATTCACACACTTCTCGCACGCCCACAACTCTTGGTCCAGGCTGGACTATTTCCTGGCGGATTCCAAAGTGGTGGGGAGGGTGGAAGCGGTCGACATAGGAGATCTGGTGATCTCGGATCATTCACCGGTGATAATTTCTCTACGGGAGAATTTCCCTAGAGGAGTGATATCATCTGGAAACTACAGACATCTCTGCTGAGAGACGAGCTTTTTAGGGACCTATTAGTGCAGTGGTGGAAGGAATATACAGAGGATAATGAAGCGCATGTAGAGTCACCCATGCTTTTTTGGGACGCTGGTAAGGCGGTGCTACGGGGTAGAATTATGTCCTTTGTGGCAGCAAAAAAAAAGAAATTAAAAAAGGGTTTCGAGGATGCGAACGCGGCCCTGAGGAAGGTGTACACTACCTTTCTCTTGAACTCATCTGATGAAAACAAAGAGAAATGGATGAAGTCGAGAGAAATATTTGAATTGCAACCAACAAGAGTGGAGTCGTTTTACCAGGATCAGTTTAGGGTATCACTATTTAAATTTGGGAACAAATCGGGGAAGTTGCTGGCTAATTTGGCTAAGGGGAGGAGGGGGGTAACCAATATTCTGAGCCTCAAATCAGGAGAGGGAAGGTGTTAGGGAACCCAAGGAAATCAATAATTTTCCCTTTCGAGAATAAATATCTTAGGCTTTACACTCAATCCACCTTTGACCTTTGAAAAGGGGAAACAATTTCTACAACAGATTGACATGCCCATTTTGTCGGGTCAGGAAAAGGGACTTTTTTTAATGCAGAGGTCGATGAGGAGGGAAATTTGGCAGCGGCGATTAAGAATTTCCCCCTAACAAGGCCCAGGCCCTGATGGGCTCCCTGGTGAAGTGTGTAAGATCTTACAGAAGGAGTGTTCGGCTCCGTTGAGAAGGGTATTTAGGCATTGATGGGCTGGGGTGTGATCAGTCTAAATTTTTATAGCTAGGTGTTGGGAACTCCAAGACACTGTAAGCACAATCTGTTAGTAGCTAGGGGTGATCTACTACTGTATTGATATGTGATCCAAGAAATCATCCTGTTCTCTCCCGACAATTCTTATCAACAACTCTTTATCCTTTTCACCCCTCTGTAAAGGAGGGATGGACAAATACCTGTCTAAAAGCCAATCAAAAAGAAATACACGCCAACACACGTCCTCGCCCACGGTAACGGCTCCTCCGAAAACTACGATGGCCTCTAATACGTCAAAAGGAGCAACTAAAACTCCAAAAAACAAGGCCCTTAACACAACTCAGGGTACTCCCCCCAGGGCCACAATGGAGTGCTCTGCCTCTCCAGGACCATTCTTGGGAGATGGGGCGACTTCTACCCAGACATCCCCATCGGGCTCGCTAGGGCCCCCACAGGGTAATGAGCCGTTAACCCTTGACGCTATAGCCCAAGTGGTCTCCAAAATGATGATGCCCATGATGGACAAACGCTTTGAAGTTCTGCATACTTCAATTAATTCTGCGCTATCAATGATCACAGCTAACACGCAGAAAATAGTGGAGCTTGAGAATAAGGTGACATCCTGTGAGGTTACCACTTCCAATGTGGAACAATCTCTTGCGCAGGCAAGGGAGACTGAGGTTATTTTAAGAGACCGGATCGAAGATCTGGAAAATCGTAGCAGGAGGAATAACCTCCGCTTTGTGGGGATCCCAGAGTCCATCGTGGGTGACTCCCTGATTACTTTTCTCACAGATAAACTTCCCAAAGCCTTAGACCTTGATGTTCCCACAGATAAATATGTCATTGAACGAGCTCACAGGCTAGGACCGCAGAGGCAGGAAGGGGAGAGGAATGCAAGACCACGCCCAGTGATAGCTAAATATCTCAATTGGGCAATTAAGGAGCAGGTGCTGAGGGCTTATAGGAGGCGTGACACCCTTATCATAGATGGCAACAAACTTCTGTTGTTTCAAGACTTCTCTGCAAATGTGGCCCAAAAAAGAAAATTGTTTACCCCAATCTGCAGGCATCTTCATGAGCAGGCAATAAGGTTCCAACTCATGTACCCCGCAAAGCTGAGAGTGCAGATGGAGGGAAGGCAGCTGGTTTTCGAGGACCCCGCACAGGCTAGGCGTCATTTTCATGTCGAGGAAGGTTAGCTAAAAGGTTATCACTACATAGGGAGACGAAGGGAAACATTGGATCTAGTGATCCTCTGATTTGTTGCTGCAATGCAGCTGCTGACTCAGATTGTTGTTACTCTGGTTCCACGGACCAAATTTGGGTCCCGAATGTTAATGTTGTTGTTGTTGCTGATAATTGTATGTGCTCTGTTCTCCGGGTCTGCCCCTACAGATGGGGATGGATTGGTGATGGCCAGTGGCTCCCTGGCCTTAGATGACACACGGACAGGAAGGTGTATCCCATCGCTCGCTGGGACGGTGGGGGCACTGGTGATTGAAGGAACTCACTACTCGCAAGAGCAGATAAGTGGTGTAACATGACGGGTAGAGCTAATAGTGTGGTCGCCTCGGAGGAGGGACCAATCAAGCTGATTACTTGGAATGTGGCAGGACTCAACACTCCTATTAAAAGGAAGAAGGTGAGCACGCACTTAAAACGTTTTAAGCCAGATATAATTTTTTTGCAAGAAACCCATTGGAGGAAGGATAATACCGTGGGTCTGCGATGCCCTTGGTTGGAGTCCTGCCACATGGCCAACTATTCTTCCAAATCCAGGGGGGTGGCTATTTTATTTCGAAAGGGCTTGGAATATTCAATTGAAGAAGAGGTAAAAGATGAGGGGGGTAGATACATTTTACTAAGGATATCGCTACAGGGAACCTCATACACACTTGTAAATATCTATGCTCCCAATTTATCCAATACCAATTTTTTTTTTCAAGTTAAACTTTTTTCCAAATATCCAGGGGAAAAAAACAAATTCCTATAATTTTTTGGGAAAATCAGGTAATTCCCTCCATGCATATAGACGAAAAAAAAAAAAATGGAGGGGGTTTTTATGAAATTGTTTTCCAATAAAAAATTTTAAAATTTTACTTCAAAAAATTAAAAAATTTTTAATTTCCCTGAGCAAAGAACACAAAAAACAGCACACACATAGGTCCCAAATTTACATCAATAGTGCACAAAAAAAACCTATAAAATTAAAAGAGTCACGGGGGGTCCCCTACCCATGTTCCAATATTAGGGACCACCCGCCCCGACAAAGGGGGGCCCCAACGGGTTTGGGGACTAACCCTACAGACCCCGATTTCCCCCTTTAACGTATTGATCTTTACAATGTCCCAAAATGTTTGGGACCCCCCAGGGCCCTCTTCGGGGAACCCCAATGCAGTGATGTAAAAACCCTAAAAGTAGAATCAAGATGGGTTAAAAAAAATAAAAAAAATAAATAAATAAATTGCCCCTATTTTTAAATTAAACCCAAAAATTAGATGTGAAATGACAAAAACTGATAGTGCAAATAGGTGTACGTAAAAAAACGACGCGGGGTTATTTTATACCCCTATTATGGGATAAAAATATGTCCATGAATAAAATGTCCCATCACCACCCTCTTACACAAACTTTTTTAACCCCCCAAACACAGTATAAAATATATCTTTTTCAAAAAGACAAAAGAAAAAGGGTTTGTTTTTAAATTAACCAATAAGAAGTCTTAAAAATTGGTTTTTTTTCCCAGATGAAAGGTAAGGGCGTACGGCTCACACAGAAAACACGGAAGGGCTATGATGTGCCCCCTTTTGGTTTGAATGCAAAACCACCCTTTTAAAATACGGGGAGGGGGATGACCGCGCCGTCCCCAAAGTAACCCGGGTCGCGTAAAAAACTCCTTTCCCGTCCTTCCGCCCTACGGGCGCTTAAACCCAAAAAACGGGGAAAGGACTTCCGCCCTGAGGGGTTGGCGGAAGTGAGCGCGCTAATACCCCGCGCGTAACCGTCACTTCCGCCCCACTCACCGGGGGGTGGCCGAGCAGCCATTTTCCGTCCACTCCATAGTGAGGACAGGTAAAACGAATGGCGCAGCCCCCCCAAAGTGGGGAAATGTCCCCAAAAAAGGGGCCCCAATTTGGCCACTCGATGGGGCGCAACACCCACCCCGGTCACAGCCCAATTGCAAAAAACCAAGGTATAAAGAATAGATCTTGTTTGGCATCCTCCGGGATGATAGTCGGGTGGGACCAATATGACACAGATATTTAAATTAAAAAACACAATGTTTATGTAATGATATAAAATTTAAAAACATTTTTGGTGGATTTCCAACTACATATACTCCTTATAAAGAAAGGCTAACAAAGAAGAGAATGGGAACATTTTTGGGCCCTCGATAATATAGTAAAACAGAAACAACTGTGGCATTAGAACCGTGCAAAAAATTTTGGGCATCCTAAGGGGATAGCTAGTTCAAACATGTTGCCAATTTATGAAAAAAAAATTTAAAATTCAGCTTTCATTAAGTCCCCTGTGGGTATTTATTTTTCCAAAGGTGTAAATCCAAATTTTTCCGTCTAAAAAGGGTTTCCATTGTCGAAAATTCCCCTTTCCCTTTCTTTTTGGTACGAGAAGATCAATTCCCCATGACTTTTAAAAAACTTTAAAAGGTTCCCCCATTTTGACCCCAGATTTTTTTCTGGATACTGGGTACCCTTTCTTTTATTGCGAATATCACAAAAATTTAAATATTCCCCTTTTCCCCAAATTTCCCGGGTGGTTTTTTCCCACGAAACCCAGTCCAATGGGCACCCGAATACGGTAAATCACCCCTTTTTGAACGCCCAATTTTAAAATTTTTTTAACCAAAAAAGGACTGCCCCTTTTTCATATACTAAAGGGTTTTCCCCCGGTTTCCCAAAAAGGGGACATATACACCCCGCGGGCATTTGTCAGCCCCTGGGCTTTTCTATTACCACCTCGAGTCACTTTGGGGAAATACATAGTGATTTTTCACAAGACGATCTGGGTAAATTTTTTTCCCTTCCTGAATGGAGGGGGTCCTGGGGCCAAACTTTGTCCTTGATACGGGTCTTTAAGAAATTTCCCAAATGTTTAGGTTAGTTACTTGCGAACCTCACAAGGCTGCATCGAAATTTATTCAAAAGGTTTTTATGATCCTAATCTAAAAATTTCACCCTTTCCCTTTTTAAGCCAAAAGACTTTTCCTTTTAAAGTTCGGAGGCAGTTTGGGGGATATGACCCTTGAGTACCCCCTGGTTATCTTTTTTTTCTTGAATCTCTCACACATGTTTTTTCCCTTTGGGGATAAAATTTTTGGAGGAACAACCGACGCAGCTCAAATTTGTCCTGGGGGGGAATCCCTTTTCCCTTTAAAGATGGGGATGACTGCTACTAAAATGCAGGATAATTACATCCCTTTTTCTTTACGAAAAATTTAATTTTTTAGTCGCCCATCATTTTCCTTTTTGTCACCATCACTTCCAGAAAACCCAAATTTTTGGGAAATTCGATTTCATGGGTAAACCTGAGTCCAATATTGTTTTGTTTTTAAATTTGAATGAACCCCTAGAACTCCTTTTTCTTCCCATTCCACAAAAAAAAATCATAAATTTGTCCCATGTATAAATGCAATATTTTCGATGAAAGGGTTCTTTCCCCAAAAGACTATATGTCCTCCCCCACCCCCAAATATGGGTTACATAATTTTGGGGCGCAGGAATTGCCCATGGGGGGTTCCCCCCTCAATTGATAAAATTTTTTTTTCCATTGAAAAAAAAGACTTTTTTTGGTGAGAAAAAAACATTAAGGGATCCCCCCAAAAATTTATTGTGTAAACCAAACTGTTCCCCCTCCCTTTGAGGAAAAGTTGGGTTGCCTTGACTCCTAATCGTGTGGAATGGGGGTATACAGGGGACCCCACGTCGATACTTCCCAAAAACTATCCTTGGGTACCGTTTAAAACCTTTCAATTTTCCTTAGGAAGCCCCATGGATCCCTTGTAAAATACGAAAAGGGATTCCCCCAAAGGGGTGTTCAGGGACTGACCCAAGGGGAAAATACCCCACAATTTTGTTGAGGCATCCTAACCGTACACTTTTGGGTTTTCCCCCCTTTGGGGGGTTTTTAAACACCCTTATGAATCTTGGGGAACCTTTAAAAAGTCCTTGTTTCGGGGAAAATTTTGGGGAAATGGGAAACCCCCCCCCCCCCCCCCCCCCCAAAAATTTCAAGACACTAATCAACTCTTACTTTTACCCGGGGGATAATTTTCCCCAATAATTCTCGTTTGAAACTCTTCCTTTGGGTCATTTCTAAGGATTTCAAAAAACGGGTGTGGCCCACCAGAATCTCAAACACATATCCCTATAATCCGTGTGACCAAAACAACGTTTTTCCCCCCCTTATCAGGGGGGGTTTTTAAGATTATTTCTTTTATTTTTTTCCCAAATTTTTAATAATTGTTTTTTTCCCAAAAGGTCCCAATTGGGAGTATCCCCTTTTTTTCAAATTTCAAATTTCCTCTAGTGTTTTTGGGGAAAAATAAAAAACCATCTAACACGAAAAGAATCTCCAAAAGGGGGGAAATTTTTTATTTTTTTTAAAGCAATTTTTGTAAAAGGGCCTTTTCCATTATGTATATTGTCATCTGCCAGACTGTATAATAGTCTGACCTTTTTTCTAAAATGTCAAACATTTATTCCCAATTTTAAGACCCTCAATTCTATTTCTTGGGGTGAAATTTTTGCCCAAAGCATTTTTCGTTTCCCAAAAAAATGTACATCTTTTTTTTTCCATTGAATAGATTAATTTTGCCCGTTTTGGGAAAGAATGAATCCTTTTTTAAGGATATTTTATTTGTGGGTTACCTTTTGGGTATAGAATTTACAGGTTTAAAATCTTGAAGGTTGGTCCCTTATTGGGACGTTTAGTTATTTTTGGGGTTGAAAGTACCCTTGATGGGTATTGGGCGGGCTAAAAAAGGCTTTTGTTTTCCCTCTTTATTACCCTTTTTCCCCGTCCTCTCTGTCCCCGAATTTTATTTGGGGGGAAAAATTTATTATTTCTTCCCCCTAAGTTTGGCAGAAGTGTCACTTGTGGGGGAAAAGTGTCAATATTTTCTCCCTTTTGGGTTTTAAACCCCAAATTAAAAATGCTTTGGGTTTTTTTGAAGTCCCAAGAAAAACTAATAAATTGTTTTTGTTTACGGTCCCTTTGATATGTTTTTGAAATTTTTTTTTGAGTTCTGTAAAATGTTTTTCCTTTTTGTCACAAATTTTAGTCTCTTTTTCAAAAAAGGGCCGTTCAGTTGGGAATTAGTTCTTTCAATTTATTATTGAAAGGGCCCTTCCGCTAGCCTTTTTTCCTTTGTTTTTAAAAAAAGTTTTCAAAAACCCCAAAGAACTAGCCCGTCGCTTCTTTTTTCCCCTTTTGATTTCAAACTCGAACTTTGGTGTTTAATGGGGGGGGGTTTTAAATTTTTTTAATTCCTCTTGGAAAATATTTGGTTTTTTTTATAGTTTTTCCCCGACTTTTTTTTTTTCCCCCCTTTAAATTTGTTTTCCCCGTAGATTTATTAAGGCCTTAAAGCTATCTCAGGGAAGGTTTTATGTTTTTTTTAGATTTCCTTATCTGAAAATAATTTCCCCGCCATCTGTTTTAAACCCAAAGATCTACAATTACCCTCGGGGCCAAAATTTTCCCGCCATGACCTATCAGGGACAGCTGTACCCAATTTCAAAAAAACCCATTCCTATAATTTCTTAGACATCAGGTTAATTAATCCCCTCGCATAAGAGGGAAAAAAACCAAAAAAAGGAGTGGTATGATAATTGGGGTGCAATATAAAAATTTAAAATTTTTCTTCACAAAAATTTTTAAAAAAATATGGGCTAAACAAATTTGACACATAAATCAGACACACACTTTGGTGCCCAAAAAACTCAAAAAGTGCACTAAAAAAAATATAGACCCTTTAAAAGGCACCCCGGGGGGGCTCCGTAAACCCCTGTCCAAAATATTTGGGCACTCGCCCCGACAAGGGGGGGGCCCCCCACCGGGAGGGGACTAAACCCCACAGACTCAATCTTACCCTTTGTAGTGATCATTTCAATGTTCCCCAACATTTTCAAACCCCCCAAAAGGTCTCTTTAGGGAACCAATGCGTGATTAAAAAAGCTTTAAAATAGAAAACAAGATAGTTTCCCAAAAAAAGGGGAAAAAAAATAAATAAGAATTTTTTTTTATGTATTGACCCCATAAATTTAAAGTGAAATGAAAAAAAACTTTTATAAATTCCCAAAAAGGTGCCAAAGTCAAAAAAAGGGCGCTTTGGGGTTTTGCTTAGCCTAATTTTGGGTTACAAAAGATGTCCAAAAGGGTAAAAATTCCCCCTCACCAACCCTCTTACAAAAAACTTATTAACCCCCCGCACAGTATTTAAAATATTTATTGTCAAGAAAGCGGGAAAAAAGAAAGTTTTTTCTTTTCACTTACCAAAAAGAAGTCTGTGAATTGCTTTTTTAGTGCAGGTTTATTGGACGTTTCGGGTCACACAGACACACGGAAGGGGGCCTTTGATGTGCCCCCCCGTTTGTTTTTAAAGCACAAAACAGCCCCTTTAAAAATGACGGGGGCCGGGTGTACTGCGCCGTACCATGGTAACCCCGGGCGTACTTCTCCGTCCTTCCCCCACTTCCCCCCTACGGGGGTTTACCCAAACAAAAGATTCCGCCCTGAGTTTTTTGGGCCGGGGGACGCCCCGCTTATCGCGCGTAAAGTCCTTTTCCCCCCACACTCACCGGGATGCCGAGCAGCCAATTTCCCCTCCACTTTCCCTAGTGAGGGCAGGTTTAAAACATTAATGGCGCAGCACCCCAGTAGGAATGGGGCAAAAAGGGCCAATTTGGGCCCCCTCAGGGTGGGGGGCAACAGCAGTCCCCCCTCACAAACCCAAATTTCCCCAAAACCAAGTATAAAAAGGGAAAAAAAAAAAAGTCTTGTTTGGCATCCTACCCGATGAATTTTCAGGATAGACCCGATATGAAAACCAGATACTAAGTTAAAAATAAAACCCCAATGATATGTAATGAAAATACAAAAAAACATCATTTTGGTGGAGTTTTCCCCAAATTTCTTTTTCTCCTTAGTTCCCGAAGGCAAAAAAAAGAGAGAATGGAAAAATTTTGGGGGTCGATAATATATATACAGTAAAAAAACTGTGGGATTAGAAACCGTTTCGAAAAAAAAGGGGATCCAAATGGGCATAGCTAAGTTCAAAGCTTTCCTGCCACATTTTATAAATAAAACAAAAAAATTTACGTTCATTAAGTCCCTGTGGGTAAGTATTTTCCCCAAGGTGTAAATCCAAAAGGGTTTTCCCCTCTAAAAGGTCCATGTCGAAATTTCCCTTTTCCCTTTCATTTGGTACGAGAAGATTTAAATTTCCCCTGACTTTAAAAACTTTAAAGGTTCCCCCCTGTTGACCCCCGATATGTCTGGATACTGGGGGATATCTTTTTTTGCGAAAATCACATAGAGTTCACCCCATTTTCCTTCTCAAAATTTCCCCCGGGGGTCCTTTTCCCCCTAAATTTCCCGGGCCAACCCCTGGGATCCCAAAAAACGGGAAATTTCCCCCTTTTGAACGGGCAATTTATAAAAAGTTTAATCGCAAAGGGGCGGGCCATTTTTATATTATGAAGGTTTTTTCCCCGGGTTTCCCCCTTTTGGAAAAACCTATACAAACCGCTGCATTTGTTTGAAACCCCCCAGCTTCAAATTTAGCCACCTTGGTCAATTTTTAGGAGATACATATACTTTTCACAAGACGATCTGTAAACTTTTTTTTCCCTTTTCCAATGGGTGGCTGGTCTCGGGGCCCACTTTTCCCCTTTAATCAAGGGGTCCATTAAGAGAATTTCCCCAATTTTTTTTAGTATCTTTCAAACCTCACTGCGGATGTAATTTTTCCCCCCGGGATTGGGGGGTAGCAGTCATTCCCTATACTTTAAAGAAAAAGGGAACCCCCGGGACAATTCCTGAGACTTGCTCGGAATTTTTCCCCCAAAAAAGAATTTTAAACCCCAGGCAAAAAAACATGTTGGGGAGATTCCCGAGAAAAAAATACCCGGAGGGGAAAAACTCAAGGGGGTCCCTATCAATCGCACTCCGAACGGGCAGGAAATGTCTTTTGGGGTCCTAAAAAAAGGGGTGAATTATTAGAACCCGGCCCTATAAAAACTAAAAGGGAAATTTCGATGCAGCCTCCCAGGAGGTTTTGCCCAAAATAAAATAACTAAACTTGGGGAAAATTTTCTTAAAAGGGGGCCCCCAGTATCAAAGGGCAAAGTAGGCCCGAAAACCACCCAAAATTTAAAACCCCTTTAGGAAAGGGAAAAAAATTTTCGAGATTTGTTTTTGAAAAGTCAATGATCCCCCCTCAAAAGTGACTCGAGGTGGCTAAGTAGACAGCCTAAGGGGCTGTACAAATTTCAGCGGGTGTATAGGCTGTCCACCCTTTGGAAAACCCGGGGAAAAAATTTTGTAATATGAAAAATGGGGCGTCCTTTCCATTAAAAAATTTAAAAATTGTCTTTTAAAAGGAATGATTTTACCCCTATTCGTGCCCCCTTTTGGGCTGGAAACCCGGGGAAAAACCAACCCCCGGAAATTTAGAAGGGGAAAAGGGGAACATTATGTGATATTCGCAATAAAAGAGATTTCTCCCCTTATCCCGAAAATATCTGGGGTCAACTTGGGGGGAAACCCTTTAAAAAATCTTAAAAATCATGGGGAAATTTATCTTTCCCCGTACCAAAAGAAAGGAAGGGGGAATTTCGCATGGACCCTTTTTAACGGAAAATTTTGGGGTTTACACCTTTGGAACTACAAAACCCCCGGGGCTTTAAAGAAAAAGCTGAAATTTTTAATTTTTTTTATAAATGTGGGCAGGCATGCTTTGAAATTTTGCTATGCCCCCTATGGGTTTCCCCCTTTTTTCGTCCACGGTTCAATGCACAGTTGTTTTCTGTATACTATTTTAACGAGCCCAAAAAATGTTCCTAATTTCTCTCGGTTTGTTAGCCTTCTTAACCCAAGGGGGTAATTAGTTTTTAACTCCACCAAAAATGTTAAATTTATATCATTAATATCAATTTTTTATATTTGTTTATCTGTTTCATAAACTGGTCTATCCCGGGACTATCATCAGGGGAAAGGGCCCAAAAAAGATTTATTCTTTATACCTTGGTTTTTTGCACATTTGGGGGTGGGATGGGGCTGCTGTTTTTCGCCCCATCTGAGTGGGGCCAAATTTGGCCCTTTGCACATTCCCAAATGGGGTGCTGCCCCAATGTTTTACCTTCCTCCCCTAAAGGAAGTGGACGAAAAGGCTGCTCCCGGGACCCCCGGGGATTTTGGGCGGAATGGGGGTTTAACGCGGATTTTATCGCGCGCACTCCGACCAACCCCTCAAAGGGGGGAAATCCCCTGTTGGGGGTGCGCCCCCCTAGGGGCGGAAGTGGGGGGGGGGAAAAGGGGGTAAAATCCCCGAAAAAGGGTTACCAATGGTGAAAGGCGCCGGGGTACACCGGCCCCCCACTTTTAAGGCTGCTTGTGCATTCCCAAAAAAACGGTCGGGACATCATAACCCCTTTTTGTGGGGTCGTGTGGCCCAACGTTTCCCATGACCTGCATCTAAAAAAAAACAAAATTTACCCAAATTCTTATTGGTAAGTGCAAAGCAAAATTTCTCTTTTTTGTCTTTTTGCAATTTTTTATCTATACGTCTGGGGGGTTTTAAAAAGTTTGTGTTAAGATGGGGGGGATGGGACATTTTTTTATCATGGACCAAATTTTTTACCCCTAATATGGGTTTACATACCCCACGGGTTTTTTGACGTACCCCCATTTGCAATTTACGTTTTTGTCATTTCAAAATCTAATATGGGTCAATTTCAAATAGGGGCCCAAACTTTTTTATTTTTTTCCCTATTTTTGAAATATTTTTTTTCCCAATTTTAAAAAAATTTTCATCAAATTTTCATTTTTTCCCCGAAGAACCCTGGTGGTCGAAAATGTTTGGGGGCATTGTATGATCAAATAAGGGAAAAGGGTTTAAAATCTGAGGGTTGGGGGGGTTTTGTCCCCCCTAAACCAAATGGGGGGCCCCCCCTTGCGGGGCGAGTCCCCCAAAATTTGGGCATGGGTACGGGGACCCCCTGGACTGTTTAAGTCTATAAATTTTTTTAGTGCACTATTTTGTTATTTTGGCACCTAGTTTGTGTCTGAAATTTTGTGGGCTTTAAAGCTCCCGCCGATATTAATTTTAATTTTGTTTAAGTAAAAGTTTTAAAATTTTTTTTGGGAAAACAATTTTCTAAAGCACTCTTTTTTTTTTTTTTTTGCCTAACACCCGAGGGAGTTCGAATGTTAAACATTTGGGGGGCGATTTTAACGCGATTCGTCCCCCCTTTCGGGGACAGATCTCCCAACAAAAACCGGGGGCGTATCTCCAATGCAAAGGGGGACATACTGAAATTGGGGAAAAAATGCACTGTGGACCCCGGGGCCCCCCTAAACTGGGAAAAAAAGAGTTTACTTACTTTTCCCGCGTGCAAAAAGTTTTCACGGAAAAACTATTTCCTTATTTCCCTACTTTTTTTTTTTTGGGAGGGTCTTGGACCCCGGGTTAAGATAGCTATCTCTGACCACCCCCTGTACGTTGGGGATTTCACCCCCAACGCTGCATGCAAAAAAACGTTTTTGGCGATTCCCGGGTATCTGCTGCGTTGGGGGACTTTAACCTTCCCGCAATTCAGGTTAATTACGTAGATATAATTTGGCACAAAAAAAAATTCCCTCTTTCTGGGCTGCTGCGAAGGCGGTTTTGAGGGGTAAATTTATTAATTTTATGTCGGGGGGGGGGAAAAAGGGGCCAAAAATTTGAAAGGCTGCAGGACACACTGCTGACGGCGCAACGGAATTGGCGACTACTCCCCGGAAAACCGAGAAAAAATTTAAAAAGAACCCAAAAGGGTCCTGGCCCTCTTTTGGGGCGAGTAAAGTAATTGGTAGTTTTTAAACCAGAATGGGTACTTTAGAGGGGCAATGGGGTTTTGTCGGATTTGGCAAAAGGTTAGGGCGCAAATAGTCGTAACGGGTTGGTCCTAAAGGACCGACCCTCCGCGGCAAAATATACGGCCCAGAGCATTTTCCAAAATTTTTGGGGACTTTTTGGGGATCTCAAGGGCACCACCGACTGAGATGGACCAGATAAATTTCATTCCTAGATACGGATCCCCCCCTTTAATGCAAACAACGGGCCTTTTGGATGGCCAATCCGGAGGAGGAGGTGGGGAAAGGGCCCAAATAGCATCCTCACCCAAAAAAAACGCCCTGGGCGGACGGATTGGTAATGAATTTTTAAACTCCTTTCAGTTTGAGGTGACGCCAACATTGACTGCTTATATAATGCTTTTTATATTGGGATAAAGGAGAATGGCTATTTTCGGAAATATGTACGAACTTACTCCCAAAACCCGGGCAAAGATCACACCGGGTTTAAAAAAACTATCGCCAATACCCTTACTCAATAGTGTTTATAAGCTCTTGACCAAGATTTTGGCACTCGCCCCCAAAATTCCTCCCTGATATAGCCATCCGCGCAGAGAGGTTTTTGTACGGGACGGGGCAGTTAAAAATATTGGAGGGTGGTGGGGGAAAGGGTGAGGGCTGGGGAACCTTCTTGGATATTTTGTTTGCTTCGGGCTTAGAGCCGAAAAGGCATTCGCCCCGGGTTTCGTGGCCCTTTCTTTCTGCAAACCTTTAGGGGAAAAAAAATTTTGGCCCCTTCTTCGAAACTTCATTTTTTACATCCAAGAAGGCTCATCTCCCAAATTTTTTAATTTAATGGGTTACTAATCCCCCAATAGATATGTTTGGGGGCACAAGGCAAGGCGTCCGCGTCTCCTTTTGCTTTTTGATCTCGTTTTTACCCCGTTGTTGTACTATCTAAAGCCAGTTTGGCCCGGATGGGAACGGGGCGACTCCCCGATTTAGAATATGGGTTTTTTGCGATGAGTGCTGGTGTTTTTGAAAAACCCAAACACAATTTACGGGAAGTGCTGGGGGGGCTGCGGGGGGGTAGGATCCTTTGGGGGGTACCTATCAACATGGATAAAAAAAAGCCAGTTACTTAAAGGGCCAGAAAACCTATTGGCATCACTCTCCCGTTAAATTGGGGCATGCAAAATCCCCTACTTGGGAATATCGATATAAAGGCTTCCTGCTAGCCTTATAAAGACAACTTACCCCTTATAAAACCTCGCTAGAATCCAGACTGATGCATGGGGGAAAATTCCTTTACTTATGTGGGTGGGGGAAACCTTACAATTAGTAGTTTTTCCCAAATTTACTGTACCTCCGCTTTCCCTTCCCCCACTCTATATCAGGCCAAAAAAGAAATACGCATAATGGTTTCTTTCCCCCATTTTTTTTGGGGTGGCAAGGGGCCCTGGATTCCCTGATAATTTTGCAGCAGCCCAGGGGAAATGGGGGTTCAATTTTCCAAAATTTCGAAGCGTACAGGGGGCCGCAGATTTTTTGGCGGCAGTTTGGGCGCAAAATACTTCAGTAAACACGGACCCCAAGGGAAGAGCAATATTTTTGGGGAAGATCTCGCTAGCAAAATTATACATCAGCCCCCAATCAAAACCCCGAAAAACCCAACAGGGGTAACCCGCGTCTTTTCAACGTGGGGGGTTTGGCAAAAAATGAGGGGATCTTAGGACTAAATCCCCCCGTTCTATGCTCGTACACTAATGGGAAATCCAATTCCCAAAAGGGGGCCCCCCCAATAAAAAATTTTTTTTAGGTGGGGGGAAAAGGGGGGGGGATCTTGTGGTTTTTGATCTAAAATTTAGCAAAAAAAAAACATAAGGCTTAAATTAGGGAATGAAAATTTACCCCCCCCCCAGGCTGGAGTCTCCTTTTTCCTTTTTTGAGGTCGAGCTATGTTTGGCCTACTGCCACAAATTTTACGCAGGGGGGGTGGGTCCGGCAACCGTAAACTCCTATCAAAAGCACGGCGGAAAGGGGCTTGACCACTCTTATTTAAGGTTCTACACCCACTTTACTTTCCCGAATCAACCCATTGCTCTCGGAAATTTTGGGGGGAGACACCCCATCTGGAGGTTCATACTCTACTTACACACTGGCTAAAGCCCAATTCTTAGCTGAGTAGATATTGGGGATGTCCCCCCCAACTGATCAAGGGCTTACATTACCCCAGTGGGGATACCGCATGGGGGTTTTCGAGAGCAGTAATGCTTTCCCGGGGGTGCCCTGGAGGAGATATTTCCACTGTTTGTGGAATGCCCGGTAATTCAAGATTTCTGGGGGAAAGGGGTGACATTCACAAGAACGCACCTGACAACTTGTCCCGAAAAACCCCCTATGGGAATATTTGGCCACATAAAGTTAGGTGACACCTGCGAACGGGGGAAACAGGAAATTCTATATTGATTTCTCGGCGGTACAAAAAATATTTTTTAAAACGTGGTTATGAGCCCCTCCCCCTTTCAAAATGTTCCTAAAAAATTGTCTTAATACTAAAAATGGATTGGGTAAAGGGGCCCGGGTAAAAAGGAGACTCATGCCAAAAAAATTTTTTGAAGTTTTGGGGCAGTTTTTTCCCCTTGCTCCCAAAGAGAATACGAGAAACCTTAAGGATGCTTTGTTTTTCCCTATGGTTCCAAAACAGGTTAAAAAGGCGAGGCACCATTTAGGGAACCTTGTGCTTTTTTGTCCAGAAGTGAGAATTCGACACCCAGTTACACCTGGGACCAGGAATTTGGGTTTTTAACGGGAAAAGATTAACGTCAAAAAGGGGGGCCATTTGGAAAGGGCCTACTGTCAAAAAAAGGGGTTTTGGGGGTGGGCCCCGGGGAAAAAGGAGCATTGTTATTGGTGTTTGTGTTTTGTTTGAGCCTAATGCTACATATTGTTTGCAGTTCATGCGACTTATGTCTTTTCCATACCAAGAAACTTAAAGTGTAAAGGAGGAAAGACTACAGCTTCAATTAATATAAAGAAAGGGAATCTAATCTGAATACCTATGGTCGTTACAATTTGGAGGCTTTTTATAGTGGAGCTGCATTCTAAAGAAAAATTTACTTTAAGCTCTCAGGAACGGATTGGGACCCCCAAAACAAAAGGCTCAGAGGATTTAACACATAGTTTTTTTTAATATTTTCTTTTCGTTTTTGTGTTATTTTATATAAAATTGAAAATGGTAATACAGAATGATAAGGGTATAACTAAACATTATTTGAACTTTTTGATAATCGTGAATTGTAAATTTTTGCGTTGAAATGTCCCTGAAATTTTTATTAAAATTAATAAAGATATTTTGAAAGAAGGGGATTTAGGGAAAACAAGAAAAAGGCTATTTAAATAGGGGGGCACAGCCTAAAAAAAGTCTTACACAAAAAAGGAAAAGGACCCATCGCCAGAATCGTATGTCCCATCTCCCCCGAAATCGGATGTGAAATTTTTTTCAAAAATTTACAACAGATTGGCGAGGTAATGCCGAAGCTTTTTGGAGAACATCAAAGGGGTTTATCCAGGACGGTCCGGGGTCAAAAAAATCAGGGCGTTACTGCGGTGCTTTTGAACATGTAGACGGCTAGGGTTTGAGAGAGGGGCCCCTGTGGCTATCAATGCGGGGAAAAAGCATTCGACAAAAGTTAACGGACATGGTAGGCTTGGTTTTGGACAGAGTGGGTATTAAAGGTTTATTCAAAAATATATAGAGGCCATGTATAAGTCCCCCAAAAGGGAAGGGGTTTCACCCTGGCTTTCTGTAATTGCCAAAATTTTTTGCAAAAAAAAGGGATGAACAGGGTTGCCCCTTGTCGCCCCTTTTTGTTCAAAATTTTGCACTGGGGCCCTAGCGATACATTTTACACATCCCCCCTGTTTCAGGGAATTAAAAATAGGCAAAATAAGAAAAAAAAAATGATTGTTTTTTTCAGAGACCCGCTAATCTTCTTAACACTAAACTACTGATGGAGTCATTTTGCTCCTTTCGTTTTTTTTTTTCCTTCTGTGACTACATTTTTCGAATTTTCCGGCTTGAAAAATCAGTGACTTTTCCTCAAATATGGGGAAAAAAAGATTTTTGTGAATAAAAATTTTGGGAAAATTTGCCGTTTTTTTCAAAATTTCCAAGAACTACTGAAGGGACAACTCCTAAAATTTTTGAGGTCCTTTTGCACTAAATGTTGCTAAAAGTTTTGTGCATAATTTTTTCCCTGTTTATTTCCCCGGATGTTATATAATGAGTTTAATTTACATGTCAACTTTTTTTCTTTTCCTTGTGTTTTAAACCTTTTGTTTACTGTGTAATGTGAACAAAATAGCTTGTTTTTTTTGGGCCCTTTTTTCTTATGCTAATAAGGGTGGTGTTTTTTTTCTAAGGGTTTTAGCAGGGACAGATTTGGATAGTAAACTTTACTATCAGTTCAGCTGAAAAAGACAAAAAAAACAGACGCAGACTATGAGCTCTGAAGATCATACAGGGGGAAAGAATTGTTAAAAGAAATAGTTTAGTGCCCGTCAAAATGATTCAGCCCCACTTTTTTAAGGGGGAGAACATTTTTTATTTTTTTAGTTTTCATTTCATTTTTTATTTTTCGCAGGGGAAATATAAGAATTAGGAATTTGTGAGGAATTTGGAGAGAAAAAGGGTTTTATAAAGCCTCAGGATATTCTGGTACTTTGCAATCCATCCCGGAGAATGAATGGGGGAATCCGAATTGGGGGTTTTTTTTAAGGGGAAAAAAACCCCCCAACATTAAAAAAAAAAAAAGGGAAAAACCCCGGGGAAGTAGTTTTTTTTTTTTTTTCCCCGGGGGGGCCCCCCAAAAAAAAAAGGGGCCCCCCCAAAATTTTTCCCCCCAAAAAAACCCCCCCCGCCCCCCCGGGGCCCCCCCCCCGGGGGGGGAAGGGGGGGGCTTCCGGGGAAAAAAAACCCCCGGGGGGGCCCCCCCCCGGGCCCGGGCCGGGGGAAAAAGTTGGGAAAACCCCCCTTTTTGGGGGGGAGGGCCGGGGGTTTTTTAAAAAATTTTTTTCCCCCCCCCTTTTTCCCCCCCCCAAAAAAAAAAACCAAATTTTTATTTTTTCCAAAATTTAAAAACCCCCGGGGGGGGCCCTTTTTTTAAACCAAACCCCCCAAACCCAAAAAAAACCCACCCCCACAAAAAAAAAAAAAAAACCCCCCCCAAAAAAAAAAAAAAATTTTAAAAAAAAAATTTTTTTTTTTTAAAAAATTTTTTTAACCCCCCCCCCCAACCCAAAATTTTTTAAAAAAAAAACCCCCAAAAAAAACCCCCCCCCCCCAAATCCTTTTTCCCCCCCAAAAAATTTTTTTTTTTAAAAAAAAAAAAAAATTAAACCCCCCCCCCCAAAAATTTTAAAAAACCTTTTTTTCCCCCCCCCCCCTTTTTTATTCTATTTTCCCAAAAAACCCCCCCCCCTTTTTAAAATTTTTTTTCCCGGGAAAATTTTTTTAAAAAAAAAGGGAAAAATTTTAAAATTTTTTCTCCAAAATTTTAAAAAAAAAAAAAAAAAAAAATTTTTTTTTTAAAGTTGGGGGTTTTTTTTTTAAATTTTTTTTTAAATTTAAAAAAATTTTGGTTAAATTTTCCCAAAAAAAGGGTTTTTTTCCCCCCCCCCCCCAAAAAAAATTTTTCCCCTTTTTTTTGGGGGTTCCCCCCCAAAAACCCCCCCCCCCTTTTTAAAAAACCCCCCCCAAAAAAAAACCCCTTTCCCAAAAAATTTTTTTCCCCCCCCAAAAAAAAATTTCCCCCCCCAAAAATTTTTCCCCAAAAAAAACCCCCCCTAAAAACAAAAAAACCCCACCAAAAAAAAAAAAAACCCAAACCAAAAAAAATAAAAAAAAAATTTTTAAAAACCCCAATTTTTCCCCCAAAAATTTTTTAAAAAACCCCCCAAAAAAAAAAACCCCCCCCCCCCCAAAAAAACCCCCCCCCCCAAAAAAAAAAAACCTTTTGTTTTTAAAAAAACAAAAAATTTTTTAAAATTTAAAAAAAAAAAAAAAAAACCCCCCCCCCCCCTTTTTTTAAAAAAAACCCCCCCTTTTTTTTTAAAAACCCCCTTTTCCAAAATTTCCCCAAAATTTTCCCCGGTTTTTAAAAAAAAATTAACCCCCTTTTTTAAATTAAAAAAACCCCCCCCCCTTTTAAAAAAAAATTTTTTTTTTTCCCCAAAAAAAAAAAAAAAAAAAAAAAAAAAATTTTTTAACCCCCCTTTTTTTTTTTTAAATTTCCCCCCCCAAAAAAAAAAAAATTTGGGGTTTTTTTTTTTGGTTTTTTTTTCTCCCTTTTTTTTTTTTTTCATTTCTTTAAAAAAAAAAAATTTTTAAATTTTTTTTAAATTTTAAAAAAAAAAATTTTAAAAAAAAAAACAAAATTTTTTTAAAAAAAAAAAACCCAAAAAATTAAAAAAAAAAAGAAAAAAAAACCCCGGGAGGAAAAACTCCTTTTAAAAATTTTTTTTCCCCCCTTTTCCAAAAAGGGCCCCGGCTCAAAAATTTTTTTGGGGGCCCTTTTTTTTTTTTTGGGGGGGGGCCCCCCCCCCCTCCCCCCCCCCGGGGGGGGGGGGGGGGAAAGGGGGGGAAATATTTTGCCCCCCTTTTTTTTTTTTTTGGGGGCCCCTTTTAAAAATTTTTTTTTAAAGGGTTTTTAATTTAAAACCCCCAAAAAGGGGCCCCCCCAAATTGGTTTTTTGGGGGGCCCCCCCCCGGGGGCCCAAATTTTTTTTAAAAATTTTTTTAAAAAATTTTAACCCATTTAAAAAAAATTTTTGGGGGGAAGGGGGTTAATTTTTGGGGGGGGAAAAAAAAAGGGGGGTTTTTTGTCTGGGATGTAAGTTGTGGTTTTTTTTTTAAAAGAAAAAATGGCTGCCTAAATTGCAAACACAAAAGTTTGAAGGTGAATTCTGCGCCATATTTTCATTTTTATGCTCCTCCACCTACTTTTCTCGGGCTTTTTGTTCTTTCAGTTGTTGTTTATATGTGTGATTTGAAATAAAAAAAATGTTGAAAAACTTTCTATTTTTAATTATTTTATTTTCTGTAGAAAAATAAGAAAAGCAGAAAAAAAACAATCAAAAGCATTACGAGGGAAATCTCCACAATAATAATACATCAAAAATATAATTTTTAATAAAAAACCCAATTGAAACTCTAAAAATAAACGAAACAAGCAAGGAGTCAAAATGACTCCTTTCAGTAGTTCTAGGCGGGGTCACGAGTCCAGTAGTCCTAGTGTTAAACGATCCACAGACTCAAGTAGATAAGGTCTGGGGGGCACTAGACGAGTTTTGGAACATTTTCGGGATTCCGGATCAACAAGAGCAAATGCCAGCTGCTGCACCTGGGATCTCAAGCAGGGAGGTTGCAAGGGAAATTAGGGGTGGAAGTAGTTAAATCGAATCTTACCTATTTAGGTATCAAGATAGGATTTAGATCAGCCATGACATATAATTTGAACTATGGCCCACTATTTAAAAAGATCAGATCAGAGTTGGATAAGGGTGGGAAACCTTCCACTCTCGATCATGGTCGAGTACACCTCATCAAGATGATAAGCTTTGCACGACTCCTTTACCCACTTCAAAATATCCCGATCCTATTAAAACATAAGGATGTGAATTTGTTAAGGGGGGGCATTCACTAGATTTATATGGCGGGGAAAGCAGCCGAGGATTAGCCACAGGAAATTAACAGTAGGGAGAGGGCAGGGAGGGGCACAGTTACCGAACGTACGAATGTATAACTTGGCAGCAATGTGGCGTCATATCAGGGATTGGATAGGGGGTTGGAACTGTTTCTCTAATGTGGAGGTGGAATCTCAGCTAGTGGCGCCCATCTTCTTGAAGGCCCTACTTCATATGCCTTATAGGAAACACCCTCCAAAGGTTAAACAGAGCATTATCCTGCGAGATACGCTAGAAACTTGGAGACATATAAGGAATTTGGTTTGGGAGACCTATGCTTGTTTCATCTTTTCTACCTTTGTGGGAGACTCCATCCTTCCAAGCAGGCATGGAGAATGCCTTGTTCCATAAGTGGAGGGAAAAGGGCATTAGGTTACTAGGGGACATTCTAAGTCAGGAAGGAGCAGTACTGCCCTGGGACCAGCTACGAGAGGTCTTTGGTCTAGACCAGACTCAGGTGTTTCAGTATCTGCAGGTTAGGAACTTTTGTAAAGCCTCTGTAACTAACATGGAGTCGTTGAGGGAGTCAGAGGATTTTAGGGCACTTTGCAAAATAGAGAGATCAAAGGGCCTATTAGCTCAGGTATACGGAGTTCTTCACAGAGTAGATTTGAGCGAGACGTCCCAATCAATATTTAGAGCTTGGGAGCTTAGACTACATGATGAGGATCTCACGAGAAAGATCTTGAGAGGTATGGATATAGTCAGAAAAGCCACGACTAATATGCAGTGGAGGGAGATTCTATTTAGGATAGCCCATAGAGCCATCTATGCATTTGATATCCCATACAAGAATAGGACACAATATCTATCAGAATGCCCTAAGTGCAAACTGGAAAAGGCGGATTTACTCCATTGTCTATGGTCATGTCCTGAGATAGAAAGTACTTGGAACAAAGTGCTGGTCTTGATCAAGAGGATATGGGATATTGACATTCCTAAGACTTCTCTTCCATTACATAGTTGACAGGCCTAACTCGGAGAGACCGGGGGAGACTTTAGTATCTGATAAAGGGCTTCATGTAATGCTTCTGGCAGTCAAACGCTGCATTCTGAGACATTGGATCAAGCCGTCGACTCCGGACGAGGCGGAGATGATTGAGTGTTTGAGGGGAATGTTCCTTATAGAAAAATTAGACACAGAAAGGGATAAAGATAGATGTTCCAGAGCGTTCTTTAAAAAGTGGAAGCCATATATATCCAGTACCTTTAATGCAGCCGAAATCAAGGAAATAATGGAACCTTTCAAATATACGGAATACTATCTAAAAGAAAGACTGAAAGGTACTTTGGGTAACCTTGATGTTGACACCTAGAGGATACAGGAGTATGTTGGGAGTCTTGTTGGGGAGAGGGGGTAAGTTTAAGGGGTGAAAATGACAAAATCCAGAAGTGCTTGTGGGGGCCAGGAATAAGTTGGATTGTAACTTTGTCTTGGGATGATGTATGTTATATGCATTGATGGCCATGTACAGTACACCATTATGTTTAGAATTTGTAATGATACTTCTGTGCAATAAAATTCTTTAAAAAAAAAAAAAAGTAGTGGTCACTCAATATTGTACTAAAGAAATGGAAATTCATGTGAAATAAAAAAGAAAAATTTTAGAACATTTAAAGAACACATAAAAACAAAAACATGAATGTGCATCTGCACTACATATTTATTAACAAATTACAAGAACAATGTAGAATCATTTAATCAACATCTTCTAAACTAGAGATGTTAGAACAAAATGGCTGGTATTTTCAGACTCCATAGCACTCAAATACCTAGAATAAGGTAAAAATTTCTTGGCACCCAAAAAATGTTGTTTTTGTTCCCCAGTGTTATAAAACAAACATATCATTGCTGAATGCCAGTTGATTGTCATGGCAGCTGAGGGTCTATTGAAGGCTTCTATGGCTGCCATCTTAATACTCCAATTACATCCTATTATAAGCAGGGTATAATAGGAGAGCCGTTATTATACAATGTTCTGCAATATATTATTTTTGCAGAACAATGTGCAGGCGATCATACCCCTTAGAGATCAAAATACCTAAGTGACTTATAACTAGACGTTTAAAAAAAAAAGTTTTAAAATATTAAAAGTTCAAAATGCTTCTCTTTTGCCATTTTACAAACAAAATGATAAAAAATTTTTATAAAAACTAAACATAAAAGTCCGATCTACTGAAATATAACATTATACATCCAGTATGGTGTTTTTTTTTGCTTCCCCAAAAAAGTTATTGCATGTATCCTAAAATGGTACCACCAAAAACCTACACTGCAGCTTTCAAAAAGGGATTCTTCAAATCAGGTCCATATATGGAATAATAAGGTTAGGCGAAATAAAATGGAGCATTGGAGCAAAAATATAAAAAAATAAGTTTTTTTTTTTTTGTAGTCAGTATCCTGAAAATTTGGTATTTCCTGAATCATAACCAACCTGCAGAATAAAGATAACCAGTTCTTTATACCGCACAGTGAACTCTATTAAAACCAGACACCATTATATTTTTTTTTTTCATTTTCCACCCTATAAAGTTTTTTTGTTTCCCAGCATATTATATAGTAGATAAGTGGCACCAGTAAAAAGTACTTTTTTTTCTGCAAAAAACAAGCCCTCATTTGTCTATGTAGATGGAAGAAGAAAACGTTATGGATCGTAGAGGGCAGGGATGGAAAAATTAACACAACATAAACAAGAATCCAGTGGAAGGGGAAACTACATAAATTGGTGCAGCTTTGTTTGGGGGGAGATGCTGCACATTTTTCACAATGAAAAATCTGCAACATTTCAGTCTTACTGTATGTGAAAACACTTATACATTGTCTTGGTGATGACACAACCAAATGTTCATAGCTAAAGCTTAGGCATCATCACTCTAAGGCCGTGTTCACACGGCTTATTCCCGACGGATTTGTGAGCCGTATTGAGCTCACAAATCCGCCGGGAATAAGGGGCGGGACGGGGGCGGGGCCGGAGCTCGGCGGGGGCTCCGCTCCCGGCCCCATAGACAATGCATTGTTCATGTCACTTTCTCCCCCCGCGGCGGATTCGCCGAGCGGGGAGGAGCGACGGAATCCACTGAGAGCAGTGGATTACCGTAATGACAGGGACGGATTGGCGCCGTACTGAAGCGCAAATCCGGTGCGGAGTACGGCGCCAATCCGTCCCCAAATAAGCCGTGTGAACGAGGCCTAACGCTATAAAACACAAACTACACAAAACATTTCCCTATTCTTTGCAAAGTGCTAAATTGTAATAAATAAAACACATATACATTGTACATTTTACCTTATGGTTTAGGAAAGTTGTGCAGACCGCACAACCAGTGACCACCTTTTTTTTTTTTTTTACTAGTGCTGTTTAACAGATAGCTTTATAATAAGTCCAATAAAAAAGGTGGAAACAACTGCTACTGCCTGGAAAACTCGGCGCATTATAAACTTTTTCACTGCTGGCTTGTCTTTACTCTTCTGTAGCTCTGTTTCATTGCTTGTAGAGTCCAAAGCAGCGTAATTAGTCAATTCTATGCCGTCTGTCATGATAAAGGGAGATGATGTCTGTTATTCATATTTATTCAGGAAAGTGTCATGCTCTGCTTCAGATAGCCTGATAAGATATAATGAGCTACCACTTACGTTCTTGTACACAAGATCAAATTTTTGTGGCAGGAGCATGGTGGTGACAAAAAATAAAAGCTTCTCATACAGTCATAATAAAAAGAAAATATACCCTCTTTTGAATTATGTGGTTGTAGGTATCAGGACACAAATAAAAATCTGGTTCTCAGAAGCTCTTAAAAATACAACAACATATTCCATTGTGTCATTATTAAACAAAAATTATCTTTAAAG
>JAODAL010012112.1:0-96774 GCA_025379985.1 Phyllomedusa bahiana | reverse complement strand
CGGGCCCTTTCTTCCAAAACGAAGGGGCCTTGCCCAAATGAAAATTTTTGCATACCCCTCAGGCGACTCGGGTTTGGGCTGTTTTTCAAAAACGGTTTTCTTTTCGCATCACTCCCCATACAGCTTTTTCCTTGTGCAAAGGGGTCCCTGTTTTTGGTTGACCGATCACATTGACCCCCAAATCTGCAGCAAGATTTTGGCGCAGCTCTTTGGAGTGGTCGGGTGTTTGTCCTTGACGGGTTCTCACCACCCTTCTTCTCTGCTTCTGATATTTTTTGGCCCCACTTCTGGGTTAACAAAAACGGCCCCCTGGGGCCCTTTTTTTTCCCCTTACTAGGTTCCCCAAGGGGAAAAACGACAGGTTAAATCTCTGAGACAACTTTTGTACCCTTTCCCCCTAAACAACTATGTTGAACTTTTTTTTGGGTTTTTCAGATAATTTAAAGATTTGGGGTTTGAGGACCCATAAACCCCACCTCACGGGAATTTAAAATAGGGGGGGAAACAACTTAAATTTGGGCCCCACCTAAATCCCTTTTTCCTCACATTAAATACCCGGGGCTAGGAAGTTCAAAGCTAGTGGTTTTACAAAACCAATTTTGTCTTCAGAAAGCAGTAAAAATTTATTAGGATTTAAAAACAATAAAATGAAAAGGGGGCCCCAAATTTTTTAAACACCATAAAAATTTTGGGGGGAAGCAAAAGGCACATTTTGTGTTAGTACAAAAAACCTCTTTTTCAATCCGCAAATATTACTGTTCCATCAGTTTTGATATCCCAAATTGAAAGGCTTTTAAAAACCCCCAAAATTATTTAGAACTAAAAATGTTTAAGTTTAATGGGGGTGCCCAAACTTTTTAATAAACGGTATTTTTTTAATTTTGGGGGAATTTTCCCTTGGTATTCTGGTTTTAGGGATTGTGTTATTTAGAAATTTAAAATGACCATTTTTTTGGGGTTTTTAACTCAGTACTTTTGGGGTTATAGTTTTTGGGGATATATTTTAAATAAAAAAGGGTATCTTTGGGGGTCCGGGGGGGACGTATACCCTTTAAGACCTTTTAGGTTCACCCCCGGGGGCCTCTCCCATTAGGTAGGGAGACTCAGAATCCCCCAGCGCCCAAACTTGATTACAGATTAGTGTGATAATGTCATCAAAATGGGTCTATATACGTTAAGCAAGACTGTGCGCCACAGACGGGACACCGCACAGATGGTGGCGACAGCGAGGCAAAGCGGGCCCCTAAAATAAACTCCTCTGGTGGGCCCTAGGCACTCTAGTCCGACACTGGAAGTACAACAGTACCGCTGTATATAGGACAAGCAAACGTGTCACCTAGTGGTCAAGCACCCTATGGGAACTAAGTATTAAAGGGGTTTTCGCACTACAAGGATTGCTTTTAATGTTAAAGATCTTGCAAAAAACAAGTCACTTTGCAATATGTCCATTAACAGTATCCTACCTATTCCTAATATCCACTCTTGTATGGGCTGCATCAGCTCCTCAGGTTGCTATAGCGACAGACCTGTTCGATCTCTGATAGGCTGCCAGCACGGGTTGCATAGCTACAGACGTGGCTTCTACTGCAGCCTAGTAGAAGCCAGTAAACACACCCTGAATTCAAAGTAAAACCCAAAGAAAACAGGACGAGGTCAGAAAATCAATGTAGTGAGACAACGCCTTAAGGACATAGGAGACGCAGAGAGTGACAGAAAGGCAACAGCATTTTCAGGGTTGGTCACGCTTCCTCAAGCGGCTTAGCGGAAGTGTAACCGAACGCGAAACGGCTGTTGCCTTTCTGTCGCTCGGGTGCGTTTTCCTATAATCTGAATACCCTGGATGTTACAAGGTGCTAAATAATTTTGATTTTGATCTCTGCAAGTGGGAGGGGCCATGGGGATTACTCTTCTTTACCTTATTTAAATTTACTGTGCACCACCAAGGGGGTATACACATAATATAGTGTCACACCATCCAGTGAATCTTAATCCTGAAGTTGCAGAGGGGTAAAAAGTTGTTTTTTTTTCTCCTTCCTGAAAAATTAAATACAACTGCGACCTTAAGGCCATGTTCACACAGCTTAATTTAGGGCAGATTTAAGCCTGTATTTTGCGGCATACCGCGCGAATTACGGTGAAATCCTCCCAGTCATTACAGTAATCCACAGTTCTCAGAGAACGTGTGAACATAGCCTAAGGGGTTAAAGTGTTTCTAGTGCTGCAAGTTGCACCAACCACAAGTATCCTTAAATTGGTACTGAAAGCATCATCACCACCCCCTAAAGCCATTTGATGTACGTCATAATGCGGTAAAATGTATAAGGCCTCACTTGCTGTGGCCAGCTGAAAATTTCAGCTGACACCAACTGCAAAACAGGAGGGATCGGAGCTGGCTCCAGTCCCAGCTGCTTAACCCTTAAGACACCATGGCAATCACAGCCGCAGTGTCTAAAAAAAAAGAGGAATGCTGCTAATGTGATGAGATTACAAGGGGGCCAAAAAGGTTGCCATGGCAGACAGAAGCCTATTTAAGGTTTCTGTAGGTGACATGTTGCCTTGCAAAATGCAGAAGTAATAGGCGAGCCCATCCTGGGACACCTTTCTGCATTATCTATATAATGCATAATGATGAATGGGGGATTGAGCCCCTTAGTGGCCAACTGCCCTAGGGGGAATGCAACCCCAGTGGGTAAATAAAAAAAAAAAAAAAAAAAAAAAAAAAAAAAAAGGAAAATTTTAAAAACATCCCCCCTTTTTCCTTTTTAAAAACAAAATAATTACTCATTTTTTGGTACCCACCATTGCCAAAAAAAAATCCAATAAAAATCTTACCCATTTGTTTAACATTTTAAAAAAAAAAACGGCAACCAAAATTGTGGATTTTTTTCTTTCACGTCCCCAAAAAAAAATAAAGTGATCAGGGGTACTGATGAAAACTCCACTTCAGCCCATGAAAATTGAACCTTTTTTCTTTTAATGTAGGGGGAAAAAAACAAAAAAATTTTTACGGGATTGTAAAATATGGGGCTGCGCACAATAAAAAAACAAAATTTTTGGTTTTTTTGAAGTACAAAACATAACAAAAACCACTAAAATGGTACACCAAAAATTTGGTACTGACCTGCAGAATACAAAAAACAGGTCCGTTTATACTGAACAGTGAATCCCAAAGAAAATAAAATTAACCCTCCACTTAGAATTCTTTTTGAAACCCCAACAACATGTGTTTTAGATTCCACCTCCCCCACCCCACTGTGGGTTTTCTGACACACCCCCTGCCAATACATGGCCCCCATTTTTTACGGGGAAGACGGAAAAGGGAAAGAAATGCCCAACCTCCTATCCCCACAGAGCACCCACTGTTTCTGCACCCCGGCTTGGGCACGGTTTTAAAGTTTTTTTCCGGGAAAAAATTTAATTGGTGGAGAAGGAAGGGGTTTTAGATTTGGGGGCGAGTTTGGGGGGTTTAGGGGGGGGGTTTCAGGCGGACATTTGGGGGCGGGGTTTAGATTAAGGAAAAGGGCCTGGGGGCTGCTTACCTTCCAACTTCCCAATCCTGGGGGACAGTGTTTTGGACCCCACCTACGGTATGGGGCATTTGGAAGTAGGGCCCCGGGGGCCCCCAAACTTTTTAAGGGTTTTGCCCCACTTCAAAACCTTTTTTTTGGGTTTCCTTGTATAGGGAAACATTGATACAATAACTTGGTATCGGGTTTTGGGCAGGAAAAGTTCAGTAAAAATTTGCGCGGGGTTAAGCATTTTCCCGGGAATTTTTCCCGGACTATAAGGGGGCACATAAAAGCCTATATTTTCTCAAAATCGAAAGTGCCCCTTTTATGGGCCGATCCCCTTATATCCGAGGCCCTTTAAAAATATAACAATTTTTTCATTTGGGGTTTTTTTTCAAAGGGATTTACAGCAAATTTTTATGACACTTTTTTTGGAACGGATTTCCGATCGAAAATTTTACTTCCAAAATTTTATTTACAAATCAGTTGAAAATAAGTTTCACAAAGGGCATGTTCAAAACGGCTGATTTCAGAACAAAATTTAAACGTCGTTTTCCGACTTAAATACTTTCCAAAAAAAATTCCAATTTTTAAAAAAAGAAATCACAAAATTTAAACCCCCTATTTCGTGATACGCCGGAAATATGACCTGAAAATGACTTTTTGGTTACAATTTTAAACAATTTGAGATTTAGCCCTGTTCACACGGTTTATTCCCAGGGTTTTGGTGAGCGCAATCCCGGCTCAAAAATTCCCCGTAAAAAAGGGGGCGGGTGCGCGCCCGCCGGCCCCAAAGATTTAACCAGCCGTATTCGCCTGATAATGGCAGTCACTTTCCCCCCGGGGGTTTTCGCCGAGCGGGAGGGGGACGAATCCACTTTTCCTATGAAGCAAAATTACCGTAAGACAGGGATTGGGCGGTCGCACCCGCAAATGGGGCCGCAGACGGCGCCAATCCGGGGAAAATTTAAGCCTTGTAAACAAAAGCCTTATTGTGAAAGTTTGAAAAAGGGTTGGTTTGCGGTCGACTTTGTTTCTTTAATGTCCGCCCCATAATCCGTGCCCTTAATATAACCAAGAAACTTAACGGGGCGCTCATTGATAATGCCCTTATATCCAAAAAATCGTATGTAGGACGATACCATTTATAGCGTGCACCCATAGCAATTTGACTTTAAGTAGTTTCAATTTTTTTGTATAACAGACTGTATATTTTTTATATAAAATACACCTATAGGCCCTAGAATGGCCGTTTGTTTTTTATAAGTAAAGATATATAGACCCGTACTTACGAATATCATTTTTTTCCTTTATTCTGTAAACATTTTAAACCGAACCATTTCAGTTTTCCAGGCTTTTAGTAATATACACAAGCTACTTGTTCAGACTAGCGGCATAGATAGTCACAAAAAAAACAGTAAATACCTTATGACACGACGCTCTGCGGCAATTCTGATCGAGAGAGTAGCGTGGACATTCCGTCAGAACGCTGCACGGATGCAGGCAACGTTTCGAGGTGGAACTCCGCCCCCTTTCCTCTTCTCACCCATACACCCTAATATATAGTAAGCTCTCACTAGCAGTGCCCTCGACATCTTGTGTCTCATCTCTAAGTAGCTTTCTCTGTATTATTTTTATGTTGTACTTATGACCCCTCTAGAATTGTAAAGTGCGTGCAGAATATGTTTGGTCATATTTATATATAAAATTATAATATTTATATATATATACACACACATACACACACAGTCCGAATGTAACTTATCACCCCCCTGCAATTACGTTGCGGGGGGGAAAGGGTTGTCAGAAGGAGGAGCGGTGTGCAGCCGCAGCATCTATAGTGTTAAGCGCAGCCGCCGGCTCCATCCCCAGGCATCTCTAGACATGCGGTCCTGTCTGCAGTGAGCTTAGTGCGGCAGCACTGAGCGATCTCAGGGCGGCAGGAGGCTGAAGAGGAGCGATGTTGCGGTAAGCCTGCAGCGGGGCTTAAAGGGTTGAACCCCGCCACCCACCGCATCACGGCACTCCTGCCGCTCCGAGATTGCTCAGTACGGCAGCTCAGTTCGTTTCAGCATTTCGATGAGTTCGGACGGCGTGTGCTCAGCCGCTTCATCCCTGTGCTTAACACTATAGACGCTGTGGAGCCCAACTGAATGGCAGCATGTAATAGGTAATAAATGAAAATCCCTATGTAACAGCGGTACAAACAGTTCCTGGCTGTATATAGTACAAGGAAGTGTTCC
Source organism: Phyllomedusa bahiana (assembly GCA_025379985.1). Classification (NCBI taxonomy): domain Eukaryota; kingdom Metazoa; phylum Chordata; class Amphibia; order Anura; family Hylidae; genus Phyllomedusa; species Phyllomedusa bahiana. The sequence goes on along the minus strand of JAODAL010012112.1, from coordinate 91,022 downwards.
CGCCTAGTTTCAAGTACCCTATGGGGACAAAAAGGTTAAATAAAAAAAAAAAAAAAAGTAAAGTGAAGTAAAAAAGTTTAAAATCACCCCATTTTGCCTTTTTTTTACAAATAAAAGTTACACTTATTTGGTATCACGTCTGTAAAAGTTCAGTAAGTTAAATCTATGAAAATGTAACATTTATCCCATACGTTTAAACACTGTAGAAGAAAAAAAATTCCAAACGCCAAAATTATGTTTTTTTTGATCATTTCATATCCTGAAAAGAATGGAATAAAAAGTAATCAAAAAATCGCATTTATCCCAAAATGGCAGCAATAAAAACTACACTTCAGCTCTCACTTTTTTGCTTACATTTTTTTCCCCTATTTTCAACCCTCTAAAACCTAGGTGCGTCTTATAGACCGGTGCATCTTATAGTCCGAAAAATACGTTATTATTATTATTGTTAAGGCAGAGTTTGGTATGGAGGGGTATACCAGCTACAGTGAGGGGCTGTAAAAGTTGCTTCCAGAGTATGTTATAGACTGGTTATCAGATTGAGATAACACGACCCAGGATACTAATGTTTTGATTCAGCATTAAAGGCTTAGGTAGTGCAGTGCCCAAGTTAGTTATTTTTGAGACAACAAATCACTTCCCTAGAAACATCTTGATAAGGGGATAGGGCATTTGCAGTATAGAGCCTGAGCTAGTCCTCAAATAAGATAGCAAATCACTTCTTTAGACAGCTTTGGGATAGTCCTAGTTGATCTAGATTTAGTGGCGGTCCCTAGGACTTGCTATCTGGAGAGTGTACATAAAGGTGGAAAGACTAGGGTTAGTCTCAATATATGTAGAGCTGATAGAAATCAGGTATTTAATTGTCTCTTTATCAGTTATATTGACGTCCTTGGGTAAATTACACATTTGAAGAGAGAATTAGTGTCTGATTTGTAAATACATCTAGTGAATTTTTAAAGAAATAGATTAAAAGTTATGTTTTATCTTAAAGTCTTGAAGAGAAGGCATTGGGTTTAAGCTTACCTATGGGAAATGTGTCTTCTGAAATAAAGTAGTCAAGCTATCCTTTATCCTTAAAGGGGTTTTATCATTGCAGACTTGAGTGGTTTCTCTTACAGCTTCAAATCCAGGGGCGTGTGTCTGCTCCCAGTAGGCGGGTCTTCCCTCACTGAAGAGTTGTGACATTCTGTGTGAGCAAGTGGAAGTGAAGAGAGGATGTCGCGAGCTCCTGCAGACCTGCCTGCAATGGTTTCTCAAGTCTGCATACTGGTCAGCTACATGCTCCACAAGCTCCTTGTAACCAGCACACCTGCACTGCTGTAAGCAGTTATACATAGTCTGAACTGATGAAACAAATGTGAGAAATACACTTTGCTCCCTGCCCCCTCCAGTTATCAGGCAGAAGGGAGAGAAGACTGCTCTTCCCCCATATAACACAGCCTTATACACTGCTCACGTGGCGACTCCCCCCATGTAACAGCACGTGCATATATGTCTGTGTTAATATGGGGGGAAAGTGAAACTGGCAAGCTAACATACTCAGTAATAGTCTAGATCCTTTGACATAGCTCCTCTCACCATTGATGGCTGTAAGAACAGCCTTTAATTGTACAGGAACCAGGCCATCGTAGGCGACTCGATTCACTTTCATTTCCACAGTTCAGAGGGGATTAAGCACAGAGTGCAGGCAGCCAATCACAGCACAGGGGATGTGCCACAACAGGCTGAATGAAATATCAGTCAGCCATTCACATAAAAGGGGGTGTAGCCCGACCAATTGCTGCAGAAATAGCTATAGACACACAGATTAGCTCATATCTGCTATACTAAGTGATTTAGGGAATGCAAACCAATTGCAAAAGTGCTTATTTTTACGGTCTTATTTTCATTTTATGTAGTGCAAACTGGTTTTGAGTGCTATAAAATGCTCTTTTGCACCTGGTTATTCTACTAATTTTGTTTGCTTTTTTCCCCCCATGAGACAGAAGGCTTTATTTTATGTAAATTGCATTATTTCTGGAAAAATAGTACAAAAACCATATTTGCACACTTACATTTTTTTTTTTTTTTTAAACAGCACAAGTGACGCTAAAATATAAATCTGTGTAAGTTTTGTCATGGATGTTACTTTATATATAGGATGTTTTTATATATAAAAAAAGAACTGCAAGTTGTGGTTTGAACTGTCTTTTAATTACTTTTTAAATTTTTCAAAAAATGTATTTCTCCTGTAATGAGTGCTGGTAAATTGGCCCCAGTTACACAAAGTACAGTCCCCTGAACTGATTGCAGAGCTGATCTGGAAACGCCAAGCAGCATCTGCAACCATCAAGCCCAGGTGGTCGTGTGACCACCAGGACGCTTCCTGCCTCTATGTATATATGATCACTGAGAAAGCAGGTATGCTAAACAATTTGGAGAGCACTGGCTGCCGCACCGGCCCTTCACTCCATTATCTGCACACTTTGCAAGGCTGTTTTAAAATGTCCATGCAGAGTTAGAAGTCAATCGCCCGGAAGTTTAACATCTATGGATGGTCAGCATCTAGTTAAGAGAATGGTAAAGATTCTAACCCAAAGAAAAGCCATTATGTGAGTGACATTTTCTTACAAAACGTTTATTGGCAACATGCTTAAAAGGGTTTTATCGTTTGAAGCTTTTGCACACTTGAGCTGTTTCAACTTCAAATACAGTGGCAAGTCTCCTCTCTCAGTAGGCGTGTCTCCCCTCACTGCAGAGTTGTGACATCATCATTCTGTGTTTAGGGAAAGGGACAGGACGTCAGCTCTGCAGCCCTCCTGCTCATGGCTGCAGACTTCTCATGCTTCAGGCTGCACAATTTCCTTGTAACCAGAGCCCCGGCTTTGCTGTAACCAGATAACCTCTAATGGTGTAATCAGTGACACACACAGCCTGAAATGCTGAAACAAATGTGAAGAATGCACACTGCCCTCCACTCCCCCCCACCCCCCCTGTTACTAGACATGAGGTAGAGCAAACTGTATAAGGCTGTGTTATATGGGGGTAGCACAGGGTATAGGACTATGTTATATGAGAGGAGAGAGAATCTATCAGCTAAATAGTCAGTAATTGCCCAGATCGTTCACCTTAGAGCTGGAAGATAAGTATAGAGCCAGCTCAGGCAGTTTCACTTTTGATTTACACAGCTCAGAGGGGAGTAAGCGCAGAGTGCAGGCAGCCAATCACAGCACAGGGGGCATTTCCCGGCCGGGGGCATGTCCTAACAGGCTGAATGACTATCAGTCACCAATCAAGAAAAAGTGGGTGGTCCCCATGACAGAAATAGCTTTTAGATGCACAGAAAACTCATATCTGCATACAAGTGATTGGGGAATGCAAAATTTGCAAAAGTGCCTATTTTTACTGTCCCCATACTTGAGATTTTATCTTTTGTAGCGAAAAAAACCCCGTTCCCCTTTAATTTTCTTAGTTTATAAACCTAAATGTAGATTAGTCCTAAAAGATTTTCAAGTACAAATGACTGTGGCAGCCCCAGTTTTCCACTGCACAGGTAGAAATCTGCATCCAGTGAGTCATAAGGTAGGGCTCTGTGCCATTTTCCACTGCACAACATAATTTTTCCCTAAAGCATTCGTAGCCTAGAAAAAAAGTATAGAAGCATGCATTCCAAGAAAGACAACAAAAAGACTCCAGTATTGTCCTTGTACATTTATTAGTGAACCCTCTCAATTCAGCCACAACATTAAAAAAAATAAATGATTGCACTACCAGGTCAAGCAAAACACAATTTTTTTTCATTTTAAAAAAAAGTACAAATCTGTTAAAAATTTCAATCAGTATACACATATATTATAATCAATAAAACTGGAAAAATTTTAAATGCTACAAACCCAAATTTTTCCAAAACCCCAAAAAGAAACACACGATACTTAAAAAAACCCAAAAGCTTTTTTTTTAAAATCTACGGGGAAAAGGGTACCCAAAAACTCCAAAACCAAAAAAAAAAGATTAAAAACAAAAAAACGCCCTAAGAAACAAACAAAACGGCCCCCCCCCCACCTGAAAGGGAAACCACACCGGGGGGCGGGAAAAATTTTAGTGGGGGGAAAAGTTGAGACAATCAACCCAGGTGATAGGGGGCCTGGAGGTTAGGATGATACAGTAAACAATCCACTATATCCCACCATAGGGGTGTTTAAAAGAACATATATAGAGATTAAAAAAGTGGCATCTATGCAGCAATCACGGACATCCTAAATCAATGGGTATTACTTAAGCAGACTGATAATGAAGTGCTAAGTGCTTCACTAGAGCTTAACAGCACTTGAACTATAGTTGTGGGGTTCCTACTGAGATTAGTGGAAGAACCGTATGTATGCTATACAGTGGAGCAGAGTGCGGATGAAGGGACAATCCCATGACTGTTGGAGAGGACCTCATCTCCATTGTCTGACCATCTCCAGCAGGTAAGGGGTTTCCGAGAGATAGGCAGCAGATATTGCTGTTGTCTGGTGTGAGTCTGCTGCGAAGTCTGAAGTGTTAATATATACAGTAAGACCTTTGGTAACTTGTGTGCTGTATAACAAGTGATCAGTCCAGTTTCTCTGCTATAATCACTGCTACCTTCTTCCACTAGCCCCACTGTGGCAGTTTACAAAATGGGTTTTTAAACAAAGTGAGGGGGGGAAAAAAAAATAGAATACAATCAAACCCTCCCATAGAAAAATTTTTAAGTCCCACTGTTCTCACTGTCTGCATATGGCTTGAAACCTCATGTGCTGCCATTGTGTAAGGCAAGAAGTGTCCACCACCCATAGGGTCAGTATCATGTGGTGGACCAGGAAACATATGAACTACATTTGGTAGTGACTTATGAAAGGACAAGCACAATGGATTAGGAGTTCAATGCTTTGCACGTTACATGCTAGCTGTTAAATACATTTGCCTCTTCCAATACATAAATTCAATATATATTTGTATAATATATGCAATTTATTTCCAGAATTCTCAACAGTGAGAACAGTGAAGTGGTCAGTGGAGAGGAAGACATCTACAGCCAAACAGTGGCCAACCCTCTAAAGTCTGTCTGTTAACCAGGGGGTTACATCACTAGGCCCACATCATGGGGGGAAAAAGAAGAACAAAATTAAGTGGAGTACTGCTTAAGTACTCGGAAAGGGGTCTAACGAAAATACAAACACACTGGTTACTAGCCCCCCAAAAATCAAAAAGGACTGCAAAGCCACCACTCCACAGACGGATAATAAAACACTGTATTAAAGGTTATTGATTCAACAGCATGTTAAAAACTTTATACGGCTAAAATTACAACCCCAATTTACTACAGGTTACAGCAGTGGCAATTTGCATGAGTTTAACTCCTTATAGACGTGAGGTGGATTACACTAACATAATGAAACCAGCTGTATGCAGAATTAGCCATTAACATAGTATTATATTTCCACACGTTATTATGCTGTAATATACTAGAGGGCCAGGATTATGAACTAATTGACTTTTGGTCTAGGAACACCCCATCGCACACTATCCCTGCCCGAGTGTGACCATTGCAGGCAACAAGACATTCAAATCCCAACAAACAGTTCAGGTGCCTTCTGCTTGCGAACAAGTGCACAGCAGGAATCAGCTCAGCATGATACATACCCCTATATAATGCTTGTCCCACCCACCCCCCTTCACGTCACTCCACAGACGGCCAAGGGTTAGCAGATACCATATTCCAAGCTGCTCAGACATGCATATTGTGAAACATTAAGACAGACTCTTTCTGCCCGACCGTTGAAATGCGCACACAGATCAGAAATGGTTGGCTGGCTCTTGTGTTGATTTCATTGCTGTTCTATCATGCAAACTTGAACTAAAACAGATACAAATCAGTAAGTAAGGCAGCCGCTCGCCCATGTGCCTCGGCGTTACTTTCAACACGGAGACCGGGGTGGGGGAAATGCGGGTGCCAAGTGCAACACGCTCACTAAAACACAGCTTGGCGTGCGACAGAGTGTACCCTGTAACCACACACCAGCCTGCAATTGTGTGACCTGCTGCCGAACAAAATACACTGAGGAGGCATTACCAGGGCTTCTGCTGACACAAGAAAAAGGGGAGATAACATGGGGCAAAAAAAAAAAGGCCCCTGCACTTCCGGACTGGTCCACGCAACACATATGCTCAACAGGTTGCCAGTTTAAGAAAAGAAAAGATTCCAGCAACTGAAGCTTCAAAGTCAGGTAAAATGGCACATTATGACCATCAGACTGGTATAGGAAGAGGAAAAGCTGGTGATCAACACATAATTGCCTTCTGTATTCCTCCAGCCAGCAAAAGCTATGATTTTTCACTGGGTCAAGAGAATAAAAATCACATCTGATGCTAAAAGGCCTTATCGTCACTCCGCCTTCCAAGACTGTAACGGATGGCCGGACACAGAAGGTGGAGGAAAATTGGAGACAAAATTAAAAGAAAAGACTATCGCCATGTACACATTAACCTTAGACTGCAGATAGATCGGATTGCAGAAAATGATAGTAATGAAGACTAAAATCTGGTCCAACGAATTCAAAGAAAATAAAACTGCCCACTAGGGCATCAGTGCAAACATATTTAAATAAGCAGCTGTGACACTCCCCTCAACTAAGGGATTGACAGAAGTTAACAATTTTTGCAAACAGGGAGCCCCTGGTAATGCCTCAAGGTCCCCTTTGGGGGCTAGCACTGGCCATAATGACCCAGTCTTTTTCCTGGTAGCCTCAGCTACTCTCAGAGGAAAGAGAGAGAAAGTTTCTCTCGTTTGCAACCCAATTCATCTCGCACACACCTCAAATCCCTCCCAATGCCCACAACGGCAATACATAATGAAGGGGCACGGTTGGGAAGTATTGGGGTGTAGAGGTACTAGAATGGAGACAGTGGAATGTGTGACTCTTGACACCACCTCCAGATTCAAAGCTGCTGTGTCCTTGCCGTAAGGACAGGTGCAGGTGGAAGCTGAAGCATCCGAGTCAGGCAAGGAGGCTGGTTTATTTTGTGTTGATCCCTGTGGGTTTGTGCACCGGCAGGAGGCAAGAGGGAAAAATCCTGACCTCACTCCCCATCTCTGTGAACCTCAGAGGCATCAGCCCGGCATATGGGACATGTGCGATTGGACTGAAAGACAAAACACAGTCATTACTTCGGTGAATGATCAATACATTAAACTTTTGGGATTTTGCAGCCTTTTGCACCAAAGATTCCCATTTATAAAATTTTAGTAACCTCTTCTCACATGATTGAGGCTTCATCAACAATACTGCCACATAAATAGCCATGAACGCAGTGATTTTGATGTCAGATTCGACAAAGGAATTCCGTACTGAAGACCTACATTTGTGTGCATATATATATATATATATATATATATATATATATATATATATATATTTATATAATCACACACATATATATACACACACACACACAAATATATATACACACACACACACATATATATACACACACACACAAAAACACACACACACACACATAAAAATACACACACACACACACCAGCAAATGTGTCAAATTTATATAGGCCTGCTGCTTTCCTCTAAAATCCAAAGCATTATCGCCAGTTACACAGAAAAGCAACCTAATAGGTTTATACCTATGACAGATCTATGGGACTTCACTAGGCCCTGGTTGCCATAGTTATCAACTGGCACCACGCCATTGTGACAAAGTGCTGATGAAGGGAGCAATATTTAAACTCCTTAAAGGGGTTTTGCCACGAAGTAAAATTGACATGGGAAGCTTGCAAATGAAATAAACATTTTCATCATTATTAAAAATTCTGGACCATTTTGTTTTAGCTGCTCCTTTATTGATCCATTGTTTACAGCTCGTCTCCAGGGGATACGACCAGGACTGACAGCTCCTAAGTCCTGGTCACACATGCTCAGACATCACCTCTCCTCTCAGACAGCTACTGAGTGTTCAAACCCCAGGTGCTGTCACTCTACTCCTGTCCTCTGTACTCCTTAGTAATTAGTCAAACAGTGCAAATAAATAAAAAAGAAACCTGAATGAGATTTGTGCATTGATAAAGAGAGAAAAAAAAAAAACAACACAAGTTTGGTTCCTGCAGGGATTTGAACCTAAGACCCTTGCGCCTGGAGGCAAAAACTCTACCTCTCAGCTACTCACAGTGCTTTACATAAACAGACCTTTCTTTGACTACAGAGAGGAAAGGCCTGGTGATGTCATCCTGCTGGGTCACATGATCTGCAATTCAAACAAATCACACACGACCCCTTCTGAGCACACAGAGCTGAAGAGCAGGAAACCGGAGGTATGAAATGAGATTGTGGCAAAACCCCTTTAAATAACGTGGTCGCTATTGTCGGTGGCATTTAAAGGGTTATTGATACTTAAAATATACTAGAAAAGTGTGTAACATTACTAAACGTTATTGCCTTAGACCTCTTTACCCATCACACAACTCAACTCCTTTAAGAAAAAAGAATTGCACAATGGGACATACCTTGAGCCACTTGTCAACACATTTTGCGTGGAACTCATGGTTACAAGGTAACACTCTGAGGAGCTGCCGATTTTCAAAGTCACTAAAACACACCACACACCTGGAAATAAAACCGAAAAGTAATGTTCATTTATTATACATAGATACAGTAAGGTCTTGGTGTTAAGAGGTAAAATACCTGATAAAGTATTCCAGTACTGTTGAAGCAGGAATTCTACTGCATTGACTTTAGCTCTTGCCAGGTTTATTAACAGCAGACAGGTCTTAGCAGACAACAGAAAAGCAGATCTGTCCTTTACCAAAAAGGTTGTATGACTAGACTGGAGAAAATTCTGAAACTGGCAGAATAACTAACCAAGGCTTCCTCACAATTATTATTATTAAGTATTTTAAAGCGCCATTGAATCCAGGGCGCTGTACATTCGAGGGGGTTACATACATTACATAAGTCAAACGAGTACAATGATAAGTGATAATGACAATTGGCACGACAGGAGAGAGGACCCTACCCGCGAGGGCTTACAATCTACAAGGAGGGGGAAAGAGACAGGAGGTGAGGTGCAGACATGTCTGTGGAGGAAGTAGTGACAGCAAGGTTAGTGTAGGTTATAGGCAAGCCTGAAGAGATGGGTTTTCAGGTTGCTTTTGAAGCTGGTGAAAGTGGAGGAAGAGTCTGATGTGTTGGGGCAGTGAGTTCCAGAGTGTGGGTGAAGCACGGGAGAAGTCTTGGAGGCGGTTGTGGGAGGAGCTGATAAGGGGAGAGCAGAGGAGAAGGTCCTGTAAGGAGCGGAGAGTGCGTGGGGGGAGATATTTGGAAATTAGGGCAGAGATGTATGGAGGGGAGAGGTCATGGAGAGCCTTGTAGGTCATGGATAGAAGCTTGAAATGAATTCGCTGGGCACGGGGAGCCAGTGAAGGGATTGGCAGAGGGGAGAGGCAGAGGAGTAGGGAGGAGAGAGGTGGATAAGACGGGCAGCAGAGTTAAGGATGGATTGAAGGGGAGCGAGGGCGCCAGCTGGGAGGCCACAGAGAAGGATGTTGCAGTAGTCTAGGCGGGAGATGACAAGGGCATGGACCAGCATTTTTGTAGTGTCATAGTTGAGGAATGAGCGGGTGCGAGAGATGTTTTTCAGGTGGAGGTGGCAGGCAGAGGTGAGGGTTTGGATGTGTGGTTTGAAAGACAGAGCGGAGTCTAGGATTACCCCAAGGCAGCGGACTTGCGGAACAGGTGAGAGTGTAGAGCCGCTGACTGAGATAGAGAGATCAGGGGCAGGGGTAGAGTTGGATGGGTGAAAAGATGATGAGTTGTTTTCTCCACATTTAGTTTTAGGAGACGTGATGAGAAGAAGGAGGATATGGATGATAGGCAGTCAGGGATCCGGGAGAGTAGAGCGTTAATGTCTGTGCCGGAGATGTAGAGTTGGGTATCGTCAGCATAAAGGTGGTGATGAAAGCCGTGTGAGGCTATGAGCTGACCGAGGCCAAGAGTGTAAAGAGAGAAGAGTAAAGGACCCAGGACTGACTCCTGAGGGACACCAAACTGAGAGAGGCCGGGGAGGAGTGGAGCGAGAATGAGAGACCTGAAAGTCCGATCAGTGAGGTAAGAGGAGATCCAGGAAAGAGCCAAGTCCGTGATGCCAAGGGAGGAGAGGATTTGTAGCAGGAGGGAATGGTCGACAGTGTCAAAGGCAGAGGACAGGTCTAAGAGGAGGAGCACAGAGTAGTGGCATGAGGCTTTAGCAGTTACTAGGTCACTAGAAGCAACTTACTGAACTTCAGGGGTTCTGCCTAGTATAGGCCTTAAAAAAGCTATTGATTTATATTTTTTTTAATCACGGTGTTCAGTGGATGGTATAAATACCATCATACATTTTATTTGTGGGATTACAGCACAACAAAATGTATCTGTATAACAGCCGTATGAAGGTCTTTAAGCTGTAGCCGTCATTGTGTCACATTTATTATGGGGTACATTTAATGGTTTGATCACGTTTTATTCCCCTTTTTTGGAAGGTGGGACAAAAAAAGTGGACATGATCCCTCGCATAATAAAATGCACTACTTATGCCCTCCCTCTGCCTGTAAGACCTAAACTACTGACAGCTTTCAGATTATGCCATATATCTCCTATAAAGTCAGTGTATGATGAGGAGACCTTGCTAAAAGTCACATGAAGTATAGAATGGTTTATACTTCTATAAACTTTATAAGGTAGGTGATATTTGGCTCACTTTAGTCACTTAATCCCCCCTCCCTGAGTTATGAATGGCAGCCGGTAGTTCCTGCACTGTGGTGCAAATGTAAGGTGTATAAATGGAACGAGATACAGTTTTGCTCCAAAGTTTACATACCCCGGTAGAATTTTTGCTTTCTTATTCTTTTTTTCAGAGAATATGAATGATAACACAAAAACTTTTCCCACTCATGGTTAGTGGTTGGGTGAAGCCAGTTAATGCCAAACTACTATGTTTCCTCTTTTTAAATCATAATGTCAGCCAAAAACACCCAAATGACCCTGATCAAAAGTTTACATACCCCAGTTCTTAATACTGTATTGCCCCCTCTAACATCAATGACAGCTTGAAGTCTTTTGTGGTAGTTGTGGATGAGGCTCTTTATTTTCTCAGATGGTAAAGCTGCCCATTCTTCTTGGCAAAAAGCCTCCAGTTCCTGTCAATTCCTGGGCTGTCTTTCATGATCTGCGCGCTTGAGATCTCCCCAGAGTGGCTCAATGATATTGAGGTCAGGAGACTGAGATGGCCACTCCAGAACCTTCACTTTGTTCTGCTGTAGCCAATGACCGGGCGACTTGACCCTGTGTTTTAGACTGTTGTCACGTTGGAACGTCCAAGTACATCCCATGCGCAGCTTCCAGACTGATAAATGCAAATTTGCCTCCAGTATATGCTGATAATGTGCTGCATTCATCTTTCCAGTGTCTTTGTAGCTCACACATCCCCAAAACATCAGCGCCCCACCTCTGTGCTTTACAGTGGGAATGGTGTTCCTTTCATCATAGTTCTTGATGACTCCTGTCCAAATGTAACATTTGGACAGGTGTCCAGTTTTTTTTTGGTCTCATCACTCCAAATGACCTTGTTCCAGAAGTTTTGAGGCTTGTCTCTGAGCTGTTTGGCGTATTGTAGGCGAGATACTTTGTGGCATTTGCGCAGTAATGGCTTTCTTCTGGCGACTCCACCATGCAGTCCATTTTTCTCCAAGTGCCTCCTTATTGTGCATCTTGAAACAGCCGCACCGCTAGTTTTCAGAGAGTGCTGTATTTCAGCTGATATTATTTGTGGGTTTTTCTTTGCATCCTGAACAATTTTCCTGGCAGTTGTGGCCGAAATTTTTTTTTGTTTACCTGACCATGATTTGGTTTTTACACAGCCCCTGATTTTCCATTTGTTAATCACAGTTTGAACACTGCTGACTGACATTATCAATTCCTTGGATATCTTTTTGTATCCCTTTCCTGTTTTATGCAGTTCATCTACCTTTTCCTGTGGATCCATTGACAAATCTTTTGCTTTCCCCATGACTCACAATCCAGAACCTTCAGTGGCTGGATGAAAGATGCAAGAGTCTATCTGTATCCCAGAAACTCACTCAGCTTTTATGCACACACACTGATTACAAGCAAACAAGTCACAGGTGAGGAAGTTACCTTTAGTAGCCATTCAAACCCATTTGTGTCAACTTCTGCGCATGTTATCAGGCCACAATCACCAGGGTATGTAAACTTTTGATCAACTTTTGATTTGGGTGTTTTTGGCTGTCATTATGATTTAAAAAGAGAAAAACACAGCAGTTTGACAATAAATGGCTTCACCCAACCACTAACCACGAGTGGAAAAAAGTTTGTGTTATCATTCATATTCTCTGAAAAAAGGCCAAGAAAGCAGAAATTCTGCCGGGGTATGTAAACTTTAGAGCACAACTGTATGTAGACAGAGGTCCCTCAAGTTAAAATGAACTGAGAATACAACATATAACGGTCTTTCCCACCACATTGTATGTTGAGTGTGATTTCAAGATCCAACGTCCCAGACACTGAACCAGCCACTTATATACATTTTACTTGTAAAACATCTGTATTATTGCAGTGCATTGCAGTGATTTGCTTCCCTACAGTACAGTGCGGTACTACATGTTCTGTACTGCTTTTTACATGTGCCAGGACGAGCGGTTCTTTTGGGCACCAAGTGAAGGCCCCATTTTCTTTTTTCCGGGTACATGGTGTATAAAGTACATGACCCAAAGAAGCGTCTGTCCTTGACATAGAAAGTGATTTCCAGCAGCTCTGTTATACATGTAAGGACTTGCTCTCTTTGTCCTAATGTTATTTAATCTTTGAATTATGATGGCAACATTTTGGAACCTTGGAACCAATTACCAGTTTTCCATAGAGTTATAATTTCAACATACAATGGTCGTCCTGGCACCAAATAATATTGTATGCTGAGGGACCACTGTATATACAGGCAGCCCCTAGATTACGAATGGGATAGGGACTGTAGGTTTGTTCTTAAGTTGAATTTGTGTGCAAGTCGGAACAGGTATATTTATGAAATATAACTCTAGAACAAAGTTTTTTTTATTCTTAAGTTTCAGTGTAGAGAAGGGTTTTTACATTTGTTTTGCTGTCTGTGCCCCTTTTAAGAAGCTTTCACCTCATGTGATGATACTGGAACTTGCCATTCCACTTCCACTATCTGCTGTGGAACACTGAACTACAAGTGCCAGCATTCCTCAAATCTCCGTTTGTAGCTAGGGGACAGATGCAAGTTGGAACTTTGTAAGTTAGTGACTGCCTGTACACACACAACCTAAAGCATCCTATAGTTGCCTAAGCAATGTTCCTTTTTGCCCCAACATGCCCTCACAACTGTGACAAATCATTAAAGTCACTAAATGTCACACACATTACACAATTACTCACAGGGTTTGCTCAGATTGGTGGCTTTCAAGGTTGAAGCGGTAAGATGGAAGCTGCTCTATGCTGGCTTTGGTGAGTCCACGCGGTTTTGCTTCTCCTAAACGTTCAGCTAAGTTAAGCAGTGCCTAAAAAGAGGAATTTTTTTTTTTAAGAAGAGAAACGTGGTGGGTTGTTAAAGGCAAAATAAATAAATGAAAAAAAAAAAAAAAATTCTGTAGTTGTGTTTTTGCCAAAACTAACCTCATAGTTCTCCATCTCCACATCATCCACATCCAAATCCAAACTGATTGCTGGGCCCACAGAGGTGGGGGATACAGGAAGCATGGAGCTGCAAGAAGATTAGGCTTGAATTTAGAAAAATCAATTGCAATAAGTTTAGCTGCTATTAAAAAAAAAAAAACACACATGACATGATGTTACAAAATATGACACAGGACACCCAAAAAAAAAAAAAACCCCACTCCATTTACATATATCTAGTAAGGAATACTTACAGGAAGTAGGGCAGAAAACTAGGATAATATGAATGAGGCAGTGCAGGAGGTGGCAGTGGTTGCTGCAGGCGATACCGCTGAGTATTTAGTCGCCGTGGCATCAGATGAGCATATGGCTACAAATAATATAGAAAACACCACAATCATTAAAAGTGCAATATATAATTCAGTAACATTAGTTCTACATTAGAGACAACCTGTCACATTAAAAAAGTGTAGTCTGGTCTATGGCCAGCATGTACAGATCAGGAGCTGAGCAGATGGATACACAATTTTGTGGGAAAAGATTTAGTAGAGCTTGGCATTTTTCATTCAAATTTCGGCTTATGCTGGGCTTCAGCACCCAATAAGTGGTTCTACTCAGTGGTCGTCAGCTATGCATACTGCATGCATGCTCATAGCAAGGATGGCTGTCAAAGATTGCTCGACACTGCTCACTGCACTACTACCCATCAAAAGAGCAGATGTTTTAACCCCTTAACGACCGCCCACCGAGTCGGCAGATGCGGGTCGTTTGTCTACAGCAACATATTTTGGCGTCGCTGTAGACCCTGGTGTTTGCGGCGCCCGACGCTGCAACTGCACTGGGATCGGGGCTGTACTACACAGCCCCGATCCCAGTGCATGTCCTGCGAGCACCGGGAAGCGGAGGAACCCCCGTAACCCGGTGCGGTTATCTTTTGATGGTGGCGGATCGTCACCGCAGAGCAATCACAGGGTTTCCCTGCTCTGTCGGGTGATCGGAACACCCGGTGACCCTCCAGAGCCCCGGGAAAGGCTGCAGTCAGCCCTGGGGACCAAGAGTGACCCCAGAGCTGTCTGTGTAACAAGCAAGTAACCAGGTCAGACTGTGAGCTGTCTTGATCACTGCCTGTGTCAAAACTGACACAGATTATGATGTATTAGCATATATGAATATGCTAATACATTACTAAGTGTAAACAAAAAAAAAAAAGTAAAACAGTTCTCCCTTCATGGGATTTAAAAAAAAAAAAAGTAAAAAAAAAATAAAATAAAAATAAAAATAAATATTTAATACAAAATAGTTGTGCATATATTACACACAAAAAAAACTACACATATTAGGTATCCACACGACCGTAATAACCTGTAGAACTAATCTAACAAGTTAAGTGAAAAATGTGAATGGTGTAATTTAAAAAAAACAAAAAAAAATCTGCAATTATTTATGAGTGAATTTAAAACTATTCCCCCATAAAGTAAAACTTGTCTCGACTAAAACGAGGCCTCATACAACTGCGTCATTGAAAAAATAAAGTTACAACTGTTGAAACGCAAGGAGGCAAAAACTAAAAAAAAAAAAAATGTTCTCGTTATTAACTACTTTTCAGGCCTGGGGCTTAAATAAATAAGTTACAAGAAGCTTAGCTCCTTTTGCTCTATAACAGGACACCTGCAGATTGGACTGCATTTTCATGGCAATAGGTTCTAAGTATAGGATCTGATCTTAAAAGTATGTACTTTCCCCTCCCCCCAAAAAAAATTACAAGTGGTCTGAATCCACTGGTAAATAGTATGAATGACTTGTATATAGCTTTCATCAAGAACAACCTTCAATATGTAAAGGTCATAGAAAAAAAAAGAATCATGGGCCTTTCTATACTTTGCACAGATGTAAACCTTTGCAATGGTGGCAGACAAGGCAACACACCAATATGAGATTCTCTTACACAGGGTCACCTAAATGCCGACAGCAAACTTACCACTGGGAAGGACAGCTCCTGGTGCAGTGCATCATGGGAGAGATAATGCATGGGCACTGAATGGGGCAATGTAGGCACAGGGTGAGAGTGGTGGAATGGGAAATTGCCCATGTGATGTTGGTCCCCTCGAAGATCCAACTCATTGTCTATCCTTTGCAGTGGCTACAAAATGTTTAAAATAAAATTGAAAAACCATTACTGAAAAGATCTCAACTTATTTGGTTATTGCTATCATCTTGATGGCCATTAGTATTTTTGTGAACATCCTTTGCAGACACTAAAATTATTAAATTTTTTATTTTTTTAAACAAAAAACCAAACACATAGGTGGTGGCAGTTTTTTTTGCATCTTAACCCAAATTATTTAAAGCAGATAACTGGTCAACATTAAAGCGTACTTCCCGATTATAAAACACCTTATAATAATTCAACATTAATCAACATTACAAGCAAAAATAACATGTAATATGTTTAAAAAAAAAAAAAAAAACCTTTAATCAGCCTCCTGGTTTCTTATCCATTTACTCACTTATAAAACACTAAAAGAAACCATTGAGACTATTGAGAGGGGATGGACAATACGTGAAAAATCACATGTTCTCCATGCTGCTGCTTGTGTGTAAGGAGCTGTGAGTCCAGCACGGAGTTGAGATAAAACACTCTCTACACTCAGCACTATCTCCGAGTCTTTCTGCCTCTCCCCCTACCCTCTAAAAAGACTTTATGGGCAGCTGTAATCTTCGCTCTTTCAGAAGCAGGAACCACATCTCTTCTGCACGACAATTCAGTTTGTGATTTAGGAGTGAGTAAACCAATAAGGGTACGTCCACACAGCAAGGGTTTTTCTCGGATTTTCAGACGGTTTTAGAAACTGTGAGAACCGACAAGCAACCATCCCCATAGACGTCAATTCAAAATCCACCTAGTAGTCTACACTGCACGGTGTATCTACTGGACGTATTTTCAAACCGCCGGTGTTCCGAAAAACTATGAACGTACACATTCTTCCACCTGGTTTTTGGGTGAAAAGTGTGCTGTTCAATAAGGGGAACAGTCGAATCAACAAACAGAACCGTCCCCCAAAACCGTACAAAAGACGCTAAAATACCGGTCCGATTCTTTAGTCAGAGTCCGATCTGTATTAGTCATTGCCGTGTGGAAGTACTCTTAGGATCGTTACACAGACTTATTTTGCCGGGATTGAGCTACTCGCGCCGATTTGCGCTTCTAAACGGCGCCAACCTCCCTGTCATTACGTAATCCACTATGCTCTATAAGAACAAATGGATCCCTCGTCCCTCCCGCTCGGCGAATTCGCCCGCGGGGAGAAAGTGACTTGACATTATTTTACGGCGCGTACACCGTAAAATGCATTGTATGGGGCGGGAGCGGCGCCCCTGCCGCGCTTCGGCCCCCCCCCGTCCCCCCCTTATTCACCGGATTTTGAGTCAAATTTGGCTCACAAATCTGTCGGGAATAAGCCTGTGAACACGGCCTTGAAGCAAAAGGGGGGAAAGGGGAAACCTGGGGGGGGGAAAAATTTGACAATAGTAAAAAGGAAACATTTTTTCTCTAATAAGCTAGACAGTATTACAAACCTTCTTATTTGTGCTTGCAATGTTGATCTCTGAAAACTCTTGTTAAGCCAGATTCACATCTACATTTACTTTTCTGTTCTGTCTTTGAATCCGTGAAATGGAAGAGAGCGGCCGCTCATTGTTTTTAATAGATTTATTTTGGTTTTTGTACCGTTCAACTTTTTTTTTGAAAAGACAGAAATCAACCCTTCCAATAGAAAATGGATACCAAAAGGATGGGTATCCATTTCCATATGTTTTTACATCCGTTAAACGGATCTGTTAATGCTCAAACAAGTTGTAGAATTTAAAGAAAAAAAATCTATATTTAACGGAAATAAATAAATTCTGCCCCCCCTCCCAAATCTCTACAACAGAGCAGTTGAAAACCCTCCAGAATATTGCATTTTCCATTTGAAAAAAATTAAAGGGTTGGTTTTAGGATTGGGGCTATTTAAATTTAAATTTTGACATTTCCCTCTCCAGTTGGTGCTCTGCTCCAGCTCCGCTGTTCCCCAGCCTTAACATTGCATATAACCCTGTAGCTACTCACATGTGACCTTTGAGGCCAGTGATTGCCTGCCTTCACGCGAGTAATGTACACAGCATTACTGCCGGACTAGCAGCGGTGGTAGTTGAGAGTACGGGCTTGTCCCCACGGCAAGGGTTTTTGGTTTTGAAAACCGTCTGTCAAAATTTACAATGGATCTCTATGGAAAATCTGTGCAGCGGTCCCCACTGCACAGATTTTCCGCTGGACGGTTTTTTAGACTGCCGGCGGTCCGAAAAACATAGAAAATATTCATTCTTCCGCCCAGCTTTTCGGGCAGAATATGAACAAGTCTAAGCGAAGGGGAAGGGCTTTTCTCCGTAAACAGCGGAGAGGAGCCGTCCCCCTGCGGCCGTGTGGATAATCCGACCAGTATTTGCTCTTTGCCGTGGGGAAGGGCCCTACCGGTTATTTATTTTAGCCCAATCTTGCCCTGCACAAGAATTTCCAAAAAGGTCAGAAAACCCCTATCAAACATCATACATGCATCCAAGCCCTAAAAGAAAATACGTTTGGTTTGAACCTATTTTTTATCATCACATTATACCTTTTATCCCCCCTTTATTTTTACCAAAGTGATAACTGCTAGGAAATAAATCTACGCAATTTACACCTTTCAGTTGTGTCAGAAGGCACCAGAGCGATTAACATTTTAAATAAGAAGGTGCATGAACTGTGTGAATTAACAGGATCGTTTAGAGAATACCCAGAACATTTATTTTACTTACAAGAACACATTGAAGACCTCACATAAAGGAAGGGAGGAAAAAAAAAACATGTTGACTTTATGAACCGCTTTATTGTCTTGGCACTTACCATTCTCTGTGGTTGCACTGTAACAAATGGGGTAAGAGAGGCCATATGAGGTGGCTGGTGTGGCGGCAGGGGTGGATGAGGATGCAAGATGTAATGATCGCTGGAAAGAAGAGGAGGAAATGGCTGGTACGAGACAGGAAGCTGCTGCACGGTGCACCCAGGGATGAGCTGAAAAGAAAAAAAAAAAAATCAAAGATAAAATCTACTACACTTACATTTATAAATGTAGTAATACTCAAGATAGGATCAAAACATAATATTTTTTACGTAAAACTACAAAAAGGGATTAAAGGGGTTTTGCCAGGACGTGCCTTATCTGCTAAGAAGGAAATGTAAACAAGTCATGCTGAGCTGAGAGAGCGAGAGACACAGCCAGAGCACAGAGCCGTGCATAAGGGATCATGTGAAATGTTCACTCAAATAATCAAACTACAACTCGTGGATTCTGTATACAAAAGACACCTTTTCCCCACAGCAGCTTGAAAGCTTCTTCGTGTTCTCTGTCATCAGATAAAGCAGGGATTTACTCAGATAATCACACTACAACTAGTGGATTCTGTATACAAAAGACACCATATGTCTACCCAGTGCTTTGAAAGCTTCTTCAGCTCCCTTCATCAGATAAGAAGTGTGCTCTGCGCAAGGTCAGGTCATATCTAATAGCTTTTAAGTAACTAAGGGCAGGTAAGGCAGCCTGTAGCTCTCTCAGACTGCAATTTTTGTAATCATATATATTTAGAAAAGTGATTGAATACCCATTTTGGAGGATCCCACGCAACATTACATCGTGGCAAAACCCCTTTAAGGTCACCACAAATGATTGCTGCACAGGACAAACTGGAGAGGGGAGCTCTTGTTGTAGATGGGAACTACACTGGTACATGCTTTTTAAATAGAAGAGTGAAGACACAGCCAGGATGAACTGGACCATGTCAGACTTTGTACACATCCCCAACTGGTAACTCCCAGTTGTCAATTCATAACATTTCTGTGAAATAGGGAACATACACAGTCAAGTCCCATTATAATGATATCTAGAGTAACTGCCTTACGGAACATGGACAGCAGCTAGATGGGCTGGAAGTGACTTAAGATCATGGTGGGTTGTCACAGGTATCTGGAGCTATGTTGACTGCACTAAATACTGCCACCCTTGGCCCAAAAGCCAATAATCATCCCTCTTGCAACTCCGATAGATGATCCTAATAATGTGACCCGACTGTGTAAAGGTATGTTCACACGGCGTGCCCAAACATGTATCTAACAACGAGCAGTGCGTCTCATTGCGTCTTTCGGATCTGTTCCAAGAATTGACAAGCCAATTCTTGGTCCAAAAGACGCAGCAAGGGCCCTGTTTAAAACTAGAGGGTGCGACCCTGCTGCATCCAAAACGCATCCAAACACGCAGCTGCATGTTAGATACGCGTTGGATCTGTTTAGGATCCAGTCGACGCAGCATTTTTGGATTCGATTTTCAGATCCAAAAACGCCTTGTGAACAAGACCTAAGAATGAAATATAACAGACATGTCAGGAGAATGAAAAGCTTAAATAGGACCAATCTTTTCTACCATTCTCCATGAAAAAAACAACTCCCTCAAATTATGCACAAGAATAACTGCCAATTGGTTATTACCATTTCCCCTAATAACAGCCATGTGTAAACTGTCCATTTGATGCTATCAGGGTGTGCACACATCTCGCTTCCAAAGGAACACAGTAACACCAAGTTGTCAATTTATTCACCAAATTCTCAAAGGAATAACTTAACTGGGCGTTACAATTCCCTTCCTAAACAGATGCGTTAACACTGTCCATTCCATGCCTCCATTTTACGTGCACACTCAATTACAAAAGAGAACGGTAACACCCAGGTGTCAACGTATTCACACCTTTCCAAGAGCTACAACATATACTACAATATTATTTCACAGAAAACACTAGAGAAACTGACTGCTACAATTTAAGACATATTCTTCATTTCATGTCACTCATACACTGAATTTTTGACAGAAATTCCACTCTAACTACTTTTCCCTCTCTTGTGAGACTTCAGTCCTGTCCAGTAGTTGGACACAAACCCAGCAGTTACCGGCTGCCATAGTACCATAGTGCCATAGTTAGTGTTTTTTTGCAATGATTTTAAATAGCGTTCTCAAAGACTTAGTAAAGGGGGTTTCTCATCAGGCTGTTTCACAGATCCTTGTCTTCACAGCCTTTGGCTCCTACTTTCTAGTCAGGCTGCGGGTGGCTATACAGCAGTGACCAACAGATCACTTCTGCTATTCTGAGTAGGGCCTGTTAGAGGAACACTGGTGATGGAGGGGGTCTAAAGATCAGGACAGAAGGCAACAGAGCTCTAAAGAATTAAAGTTTATCAGTAAGTAACAACCAGGCTCCTGTGCTGCTGATAAGACACAGCACAGAGTGATCTCAATTTCCTGACTAGGGATGCTAGAGCAGAGATATGGTCGGTAACTTAGGAAAACTTGTGTAAACAAGCAGGAGATAAGAATTGCTCTACCGAAGAAAAGTAAAAACACAACAGCAATGTATTTCGTAATAATCTTTATTTACATATTTAAAGCTAATGTGACGAGAACACCCCTTTAAAAGGAATGTGTCATCAAAAATGACATTTTTTAACTCACATTTTTATGTTCACACATTTTTTAAAAATTTTGGTTATATATTTTTTTAAAATGTCCATATCACTTTCAATATTTTTTAATAATTCTTAAAGGAGTTGTCTCATTAATAGCTTTCAGCCTCTGTCTGTGAATGGGAGTTGAATTGAGGGGCGTGCTAGCTTCTCTGCCTCTTCCCCCCTCCTCTTCCCCCCTCAGCACACAGGCAGCTATCCGGGATTGCTGCAAGAGTTAACCCTGTGTGTGACTTCCTAGAGAGGTATATGATTGCTAATAGCAGAACAGAGGGGCTGCAAGTGTTCCTATACCCTCTGATTAGCTTACATATCTCCACATCTCCAGCAACAACAAACAAACCCTCTCAGAACAGGGGCAGGAAAGCTGCAAAGTGTTACTCAGGATTGTGTCCCTAGTACAGCATGAACTGTTCACAATCTGTATAGTATTATTATAGTTACAGCCCCACAGACATCTGATTATAGTAACAAACAGGGTCATGCTGTACATTTATTGATCAGCCTCATCTCTGTCAATCTGTGTGAGAGGCAGGAGAAGCAGGCACACACAGGGTTAATCCGGGCAGCCATGGACATAGAAGCCAGAGTCCTCCCCTCCCCCCTTTCTCTCCACTACAGAAGCATTCTGTGCGGGGGGTCTCTGCTCCGCCCTGCTTCACAAAGGTGATGAGTCATTCAGACCTGACAGCCAGTAAGATAAGGATCAACAGGTCGGCTGATATAGAAATTTGAGAAGTGAGGCACCCTATGAACGGGGCTAGCTCAAAATCAGTAGGACATTTGTAATGAACATATATTGCAAAGCTGCTTGTTTTTTAAAGATCTTTTAATTAAAACCCAATCATTGTAGCGAGACAACCCCTTTAAGTCCTGCAGTTTTCACTTTGGCCACGAAGCCTAATAAATGTCTGACACTGCCTTTTCTGTACAGAAAGATTATCAGTTGTCTTCTCATTATAAGAACAAAGAGGGTCAAACTGAAAGGAGCCACCAGTGTGAATAGAAAACACAGGATCCACCAGTCACAAGAGGAGATAGTCACAGGTCACCCTTTCACCTCCATGCACACGGATTTCTTCCCAGGTCACAAAGCATGACTAGAAAACTCTCCTATAGAAGTGAATAGAACTGAGTCAGTCTTAAGTCTCCTATGTGCACAAAGCTACTGTAAGGGCATGTTCACACGGCGGTTTTGGCCGCGGCCAGAACCTCGTTGCAAACTCGCGTCGGGAGACGCGGGTTTGCGCCAAGGGTTTCCCCCATGCAAATTAATAGCAGGGGGCAAACCGCGCCGCAAGCCGCGGCCCAGCCGCAGCCGCCGCGCAGAGCACTCCCTGTCAAGAAGTAACAGGAGAGTTCGCCCCACGCACGGGTTTGGCCGCGGCCAAACCCGCGGTGTGTGAATATTAACGCGGTTTCCAATAGGAAACCATGTCAATAAATTAGGCGCGGTTTTGGCCGCGGAAACTGTGTCGGAACCCGCGGCCAGAACCGCGCACCAATTCGCAGTGTGAACATGCCCTAAAGCATCTCTCTGACTGCTGTTAAAGCAGCGCAAACAAGGCCTAGTGCCAAAGCGAAAACTGCAACACTTAAGAATTATTAAAAAAATTTTTAAAGGGATATATATATATTATATATTATAAAATATATTATATTTATAATATATATATATATATAAAAAAAAAAAAAATTACAAAAAAAAAATGTGTTTAACATAAAAATGAGACTTAAACAAGGATATCTCGCTACAATGATTGGTTTTTAATCTAAAGATCTTTTAAAAAAAAACTAGCTGTTTTGCAATATGTGTTGATTAAAAATGTCCTACTGATTTTTAGATATTCCTTGTAGTAGGAGCTGCATCGGCTCCTCTGGTCACTATAGCCACTGACCTGCTCGCTCTCCCTCACTGGCTGCCGGCGCTGGTAACATCAGCAGCTCCTCACTGCAGGTCGGAGACTCGGGAGCGCGCACATTCTCCTCTCCGTCTTGTTGATGATGAGTAAGGATTTAGGGCAGGCGCACAAGCACTGAATCATATCAAGCAAGCCTTTCGTATGTCCCTGCTCTGCTGTATTAGTATAGCAAAGCTTCATAGACACATTGCATGTATGTCATCCACTATACTGTGCCTGTCCTCCGCTATGAACGGAGGAGGGGCACGGCGTAGTGTGTGATGATACCTGCGGAGGCCGGCACATAGCAGTGTTTGTTGTTACTTGAGATGTCCTTGGAGCTTTGTATGCTAATACAGGGGGGTATAGGAACGCTTACATGCCCCCCCCCCATTAGCATACAAAGCTCCACAGACTTATCAGCTCCACACCTGTGCCCATACATCAGACCTCTCCCTGCTGTCTCCTGACTCTGTGGAGAGGAGTAGCAAGAGCTCGGCCACAGCGGCAGGACAGTGCGGCCGATCCAGCAGTGAGCAGCTGGCAGATCTAGGGAGGCACACACAGGGTTAAGAAATTAGGAAAGGTATAACCAGCTCCTCTTCATATATAATCTGTGCACGGAAACCTGTCCCATGAAACAGTAGCAAGTATTGAAGAATATTGTGTAGTCTTTCCAGCACAGCATCCAGACTTGAGTAAAATCTAAACAAATGTATTGAGTACTTACATAAAAACAGATCATGCTTGGCAGTGCAAAGTGGTAATAGAAAAGACACATTGGTGGTGTAGCCTACGCGTTTCGGGCGGTGAACGATCCGCCCTTAGTCATGGCAGAGCTATGACTATACACACAGAGCACACAAATACAAAGCTAAATCTATACCAAAATAAAGTATATGATGGATATATGCAAATGAAATGAATATGTAACTAAATGAGTACTATTGGAACATAATCTCACGTCTAGCATTTAGACCATATGGCTGAAGGGTATTTAAAATCGTAATCCAATATGCTTCCCTGTCCTTTAGGAAGCGTTTTAGATCTCCACCCCTAGAGGGCTTTTTACATTTCTCAATACCGCATATTTGGAAGGAGTCAAAGCAACAATTATGAGCCCCTATAACATGTCTATAAAAAATATATTACCAAAAGACTTACCATAGATGTCATCGATATGCTTCAGGTTGCGGATTTTTAGCTTTCTAGTTGTGCACCCAATATAATAGTTTACACAAACTGCATTCTGCCATATAAATGACGTGATGAGAATTACAATTGATGTAATCTTGTATTAAGAACTTCTTGTGGCCATGCCATGACTAAGGGCGGATCGTTCACCGCCCGAAACGCGTAGGCTACACCACCAATGTTTCTCTTTTATTGCCACTTTGCACTGCCAAGCATGATCTGTTTTTATGTAAGTACTCCATAAATTTGTTTAGATTTAACTCAAATAAGGGCTTGTTCACATGGAGTTTACACTCCGTGTTAGAAGCGCTTTTAGGATCCGTCTTGGGGTCCGCACTGTCGGTCCTCAAGACGGATCTAACAATTAGCAGTGAGAATTATCACTGCTGTCTATGACGAACACGCAGCGGCGTTCACATGACAGAATTGACATGCAATTATTTTCAAAACGGAGCCGAGCTGCGCTTTTGAAACACGCAGCGGCGATCCCTCATCTGAACGCCGCTGCGTGTTCATCATAGACAGCAGTGATAATTAGTGTTGAGTGATTACGTTGGCTATCGAGATCGAGCGATAGTCGATAGTCGGCCGCTATCGATAAGGTTTTTCGAGAGTGAGCATCGATTATGAGCGATGACCATTAAAGTCTATGGGAGAGCAACAACACCTTCATTATTACACCCAAACAAGGCTGGAGAAGCTGAAATTAACATTCACAACAGTCAAATGGATACGTGCTACATCTTAGGCAAACACACTTAGGTTATAAAAGTCACAGAAAAAAAGTCACAGACCATTTACTATCCCTGTCTTGTACCACAGCCTGACCCTTAAACCTGCATCACCCACAAATTAAAAGTGCCAGAAGGCAGTATGATTTGAACATCATGTTACTTGAACTGGACATTGAATATCCTGTCCTGGAACGCAGCATGAGCCCCAACCTACATGACCCCCACATTTAAAAAGTGCCGCAAAAAGGAGTCTTTCAACCACCATTTTAGTTTCACTGGACATTGACTATACCTGTCCTGGGCCACAGCATGAGCCCCAAACCTGCATGACCCCCACATTTAAAAAGTGCCGGAAAAAAGAGTCTTTCAACCACCATTTTAGTTTCACTGGACATTGATCTATACCTGTCCTGGGCCACAGCATGACCCAGGGCCGGAGTTACAGTGGGTGCGGTGAGAGCCCAGGCTGGCGTCCGTCATCTATTAACACGCAGGTTAAAATGCCTGATGACGCAGCAACAAAAACTGTCGTGCTGAAGCAGAGTGCGGAAGCGGAAGTGTGAGAACTCCAGCCTTCCTCAGTACACAGTCAATACACAGTATGAGTGTGGACCAATTGAGCTTCACTTGGAAATACTGGTGGTTAACGCTCCTGTTACACCCAGGTGCCCTTTATCTTGGCATTCTTTTTCTCATTTTATCAACGTGCTGGAGGAAATGGTCTCTGTACTTTGTTCTCTGTCCGTGCTCCATACTCCATGTCCTCTGAATAACCTACATCTGGTCAAGTTTTCCTGTACCTCCCTTGTACAATTCAGAGGAATTTTTTTAACAGCTATTTTGTACATGCAAGTTTTTTAGTACTTTAATTCTAGAAAACACATTTTTAAAATAGGATGGAATCCCACCATGTCTTTGTTTCTCTTTTTTTCATTGTATTAAATGGGTTGTCTCAATACAGGGATTGATAGCCATGTTAAAGATCTTGCAAAAACAAGTCATTTTGCAATATGTGTCCATTAACAGTGTCCTACCTATTCCTGTTTCTGACAGCACCATCACCCTTGAGCCACTCTTGACAATTGTGAAGAACAATGTCTGTTAGAAACAACATTTTTTAGAATAGGACCTGTAGTATAGCTGCATGTCACAGCAAAATGCCCCCAAAAATTCAAAGCATGACCCTTGAGCCACTTTGGTCAATTGTGAAGAACAAATGTCTGTTAGAAACAACATTTTTTTATAATAGGACCTGTAGTATTGCTGCATTTCAAAGCAGCATGACCCATAAAATTATAAAAAATGACTTCTCAGCCACTATTAAAAATTGTGAGGGAGAAATGCCACTTAGAAGCCACATTTCTATTCCAAAGGACCATAATTATAGCTGTATCTCACAGCAACATGACCCCAAAACCATTGACAATGCGAAAACTTCTTAAGATAAAGTGAGTAAATGGAATACGGTGTTGTCATGAAACCTTGCTGTCTTTTACAGTCTCCTCACAGCAAAACCAGCAAAATGAACTGTTGGGAAAAGAGAATAAAATTGCAGTAGAAATGATCACTTTAAAAAAAAGTTTTAAAGAGGCCCTTTTCTGTTTGAAAAGGAATTTTAAAGTGACTGGCAAACTAATCGGTGCCCTCGAATTGGGGCCACAACATCAGAGATCCATGCCTGTTCATCTTATAAAAGTCAAACATCCACATTATCTGTGGAAAGCGGTTTGGTTTGTTGAAAGACCCCTCCAGCTTATGAAGGTCCGCTCAGTATGAGCTGGCTGCTGGGAGGACACACCCTATGGCGTGCGAGCCGTGGGGCCCATTCGTCCATTTGGATACCCAAAAGTTTTTGGGGCCCGGGACACATAAAAAAAACATCGGTGTTGAGCGCAGATAGTGTGCCCCATGATATTAACCCTGATCTTGTGTGTTGGATGTGTGCCTGCATTGATGGTCGGTGAGGTGGTAAACAAAGATTCCCAGAGGTCCCCCATTAGGCTTCTGCCCCCTTGCTGCTGCTGCGCTACCCCTACTTGGCACTTACGCGTCACGTCGTGTGTTGTTCCACCGTAAAATTTTAAAAGAACGTAAAGCAGAGCAAAGATGTTCCAGTTTCAACGAAGGGTTTCCCCTTTCCTGCATTTTTCTTATTTGGGGGGTAAAGGGAAAGTGCTGTTTTTTTGTTTTGTACCGGGGATCCAGGGGGGGTGGCCCCCCCAGTAACTGTTTTTCTTTTGATGGCCTTAATGCGGGATCATGTTGGGGGAAAAATGGAGACCCCAAGCACTCTGGAGAGATGGAGCTTTGATTTCCCAACCCTTGGGTCGGGGGATAGCAAAAATATTTCCCTCTCTTCCTCCCCCCTCCTCAAGTGGGCGCCAACCTCTTTCAAGGCAGGGACGTCGGAACTCGGTGTCTAGGAATACCTCCCTCCTCCGTGCCTCCGGCCCGCTTCAACACCCCCTGACTTCCCTGGATGATGCACCTGGAGTGATGTGCCACCTTGAAGCCCTGGACCCCGAACCACTGCCTAATAAAAGACCGATAAAATTGTAAAAACTGTCGGGCCTTGTGGATTTTGGACGGAGGACGGCTCCGGTGCTCTGTGTCCGTCCCCTCCCCCGTCGCGGGGGACTGTTGTTCAGGTGCCCAACGTCGTTCCAGAAAAAGATCACCACATGCTCATGCTAAAAAGGGCATTGCCCGCACTGCCCCATTTTGGTGGCTTCTTAAAAACGGGCAAGGATGGTGAGAGCTTTTCCCTGCCTCCACTCTCGGGGGTTTCAACCCCCCCGAGGTCCGTCCCGGCGGTTGTCAGGCCATGTGTACTTTTTACTGGTAATGGCATTGCGCTGCTGCCACAATCGTGGAGCATGTGGAGGGGGGAAATTCCCAGGTGTTCCCAAAACGTCAAAATGAGACGGTTGACGGGGGGCCGAGCTGAGCTGCAACGCACCCGGCGGGACGAAGAGGGTGCGAACGGGGAAGTCGAACTCAGCCCCTCGAGCCTTCTTCAGCGGGCAGTCCAGCCCCCGGGTAGTCTTTAAAAATTTTCGGGACGAAAAGGTTCATGACATGTGCCAGGAAAGGGATGTGCTCCCCTGATTTTAAGGGCACCCAGAGTTTTGGTTATGCACCCCACCTTCCCTGGCACAAGGTTCTTGTCACCCGCCGCGCTCGGTTGTTGTTTAGACCCATCCACGCTCCTGCCCTGTGTGTGGACGGTCTCCAAGACAGATTAATTTAAACCGACCTGGTTTTTTGGGCACGTGATGCACCAGAGGACCTTGGGGAAAGAACCCTGCACCATCCTGTGGTTTTGAAGAGCGGCCCGCCGGCCCCTGAGAGCCACCGTCACCCCAGGACATCCCCCCAGCTCCCCCAGTGAGCTGTCACGAGATTAGGGGCCCTTGGCGTGCTTACTAGTCCATGTGTCGGGGTGAGATGGACTTTTTTGGGCAAGATGCGACAACGCGTTAAAAATTTTTGATGGGCACGTGGCTGGCCCGGGCAGGGAGGCTTTTGGCAAAAAATGCCTTTCTCGGCATCTGGTTTGGGGGGAAACGAGGGCCATGACGTGGGGGAACCCATCTGGTCACCGACGAAAAGGGAAATTTTCAAGGCCAAAAGCCTGGCAATGCGTTAGGCTTTTGGCTTTGGGGTGGTTTGGGTTTAAAAAGGGTTTCTTTGCTCCCAAACCTGGAGAAGAAGGTGGCTGCCTGACTGGCCCCTTAGGCGTGCAGGGGGTCAAAAATGGCGGAAGTAGAAGGGGTAGGATGGGGCTCTGGTGGTGTTTTGGGATCGGGGACGGTGGAGGTGAAGCGGAGGCTGATCCCTGTCATGACTAGAGACATGGGCAGCTGAGGAACGTTGGTGGTGGGGAGGGGGGAGGGCAGGGTGTGACAGTGGTTGGGGGCCCCCCGCGGTTGGCCTTTTTTGGCCAAATGTTCCCTCCATTTCAACCCTGCCCTTCGTGCATGTGATAGACTGTTTGGGGGTGGTTAACCACTTTAAAGGGTTTTTGCTCTCTTTTGCGTTTCGGCAAAAAGGGGGCATTGACATCGTGGGGGAATCAGAGGCTTGCTCAAAGAAGGCCAGGGTTGAGAGGTCCTGGATTTTTGACGGCGATAAGCGGGAGCGGGGTTTGCGCTGACCGTGGCTGGCGGAACTTTAAAACGGGGCTTTGGGCCGCCCCTCTCCCTTTTTGTGGCGGGACCCCCTATTTACACTACCCCCTCGTCTTCCCCTCGTCATGATGAAGCGCTGCAAGAAATTTTGCGGAAAGACCAGGTGGATCCGCAATGTCTATCTCTATTCAACACAGGTGACTTGGTCGTCCTGGGCTTTTTGCATCCAGAAGCTGCGGGCTAAAGCAAGGGGCACTGCGGGTTGCGACCGCCCGGGATTTTTGCGATTGACCGGGTTCTTCACTCCCCTGATGGCTCAGTAATGGGGGTCAGAGCGAGAAAAATATCCTTTTTGGCCCCTTGATCTTTTAAATGCCCTTTACCACCGCTTTTTTTTCCTCAAAGGGTCTTCAGAAAAAGGTTTTTCCACAGTGGTGGGTACACGAGTTGCATTGGGCTGTTCATGTTGGGGAAAATGCCGATGACGACATTTGTGGCGTGACTGGGGAGGCGAGGAGGTAAAACTGCTAGATGCGGTTGCTTAAAACCGAAGGAAGGGCGGGATGTTCGTTTTTAGATTTAAGGCCCCGACCGCGATGGGCAGGCCTGACGGTCTGCAACGGCGATGCTGGGATGGTGTTGTCGCGCACTGGAAGGGCACCTTTCTCATCCTCACCTCCATGTTCTACCCCCTCTTTTCTCGCTTCCCCCTGCATTTCGCTCCATGTTCAGAAATATAAAAATTTGAGAAGGTATGGAATAGTTTGGAAAATTCTTATTAAAAGACAGCAAATCACAGCTATTCTCAAATCCTCTAATCAAACAAAATTTTGGGTTCAAATTTAAAAGCAAGGGGGTCTATCAACAAATTTTGGGCTGGGCAAAAGTCCAAAAAACACTATCTTTTTTTTTGATATAAAAAACGGTTTTTTTGCCCTTTCAATTACCCGTGGTGATATAGAATTGCTGTTTTAAGATTTCGTAGATGCTGCGTCAATGAACGTGCTGGGTGCGCAAAAGTAAAAAAAAACCTAAATGTTATGTTTTGATATAATAAACGGTATTTTTTGCACCTTTCAATTCACTGTGGTGAATATAGAATTGCTTTTTTAAGTTTTACGTAGATGCTGCTTCAATGAACAGTGCTGGGTGCGCAAAAGTCAAAAAACACGTAACTGTGATGTTTTCGTACGATGCACGGTATTTTTGGCAGCTAACAACCTGTGCTGATTACAAGATTGCTGGTTTGTAATTTAAGTGTAAGGTGGATATATCAACAGTCACAGGTGTAATGGGTAAAATTGAACCCCTATCTGAAATGTATACTGATAATAAAAGTGGAGTTTTGCAGCTAACAAAGAGACCTGCAGTTACTAGAAATGATGTTTATCCAATAAAATTTCAGGCTCCCCAATATCAGGAATATTTCAATAGCAAACTGTTAATAATAAAGATATTCCACTACAATGTCTACACTAAGTCTTGGTGAACTTTATCCAGGTTTTTTTATAGATAGAGCTTGTCTGTGTTCGCCGCGGCCCCCCCGCTCCCACGCCGTGAATTTACAGCGGTAGATGCTGCTTTAAAATTCTCTAGCTAACTACAAAAAATCTTCAAATTCTAAATCTAACTAAATTGGAAGGATCACAGCTAATAGTAGAGGTTTCTCTGTGCAGAAATAGACTAATTTCGCGGGAGCTTTTTGGGCCACAGGCGGGCGAGGCCCTATCCTATGAGACGCTGAGAGACACTGAGGCTGAAACAGGAAACGCTGTTCTATGTAAAACGAGGTCATGTATTTTTCCAGCCAATCGCAAACAATACACATCCCAGTCATGACGTCGCCACCACATCTCACCCTGCTCTATTCTGTAATCTGATTTGCTGGCCGCCAAAATTACAGGAAGCCCCAAAAAAAAGGCGCGATCTTAATAGATGATGCTCTGATTTTAACCATAATTTTTGGATGTTCTTGTAAATTCGATCAGCATTAAAACCTTGCTGATTTGAACTTTGTCGTTTAAAAATCGCTCAACACTAGTGATAATCTCACTGCTAATTGTTAGATCCATCTTGGGGACCGGCAGAGCGGACTCCAAGACGGATCCTAAAAGCGCTTGTAACACGGAGTGTAAACTCCATGTGAACAAGCCCCAAGTCTTAAGGCTGTGCTAGAAAGGCTACACAATATTCTTCAACACACAGGGTTAACCCTGGCAGCAGAACACTGTCCCCCCTGCTGCATAGAAGCCGGAGGAGAGCTGTCTGCTGCTCTGGCTTTCCACTATCTAAAGGACGGGCACAGTAAGGTTTATTTCTTCTTGTTTCATCCACTGTAGTTAGTGGATGAGATACAGCTTTGAGCAGGAGGCATGTGGAAGTAAACTTTCATCTAGTTTTCTTGGACCACGATCCCAATGCCAAGTCTGAATGACAGACTTAGAATCGGGAGCGAGCACAAGTGAGGCCAGGGTGATGACGTAGGTGCAGGCAAGGGTAGAGGCAGACAAGAAGCCCACCCCTAAATTAAAAAAAGCCTATGGTGCCAGACACACGGAGGTAGGCTGAAAACCTATAGTGAGACAACCCCTTTGAGTAAACACAGTAGATGGCAAGAGGCAGCTTTTTTTTTTTTTTAAGCCATTAGGCTCTTCATCCCTATTACTACTTACCGGAGGAGGAAGGCAGCAGAGGGGGTAGTGTTGGCCGCTGAACATGACAGAACATGCTGGCAACTGCTGGGTGCTGCACCCTGGGATGTGCTGCCCAGTGTGCAAGGGGAAGCCTTGGGTTACTGTTGTAACAGTATATGACAGCGGGACAGGTCCCTGGTGTACCTATTTAAGAAAACAATACAGATTATTTCTAACCAAAATGTCTATCAACTGTACTACAGAGATAGCAAAGAACCTATAAGGGCATGTTCACACGGCGGATTGGGGCGCGGTTCTGGCCGCGCCTAGTTTATTAACATGGTTTCCTATTGGAAACCGCGTTAATATTCACACGCCGTAGGTTTGGTTCGCGGCGCGGTTTGCCCCCTGCTATTAATTTGCATGGGGGCAAACTCTCGGCGCAAGCTGCGCCCCAAACCGCGCCGAGACCACGGCCAGCACCCGCGTCGGGAGACGCGAGTTTGCGGCGAGGTCCGATGAGGTCTTGGCTGTGGGAACCGCGGCGAGAGCCACAGCCAAAACCGCCGTGTGAATGGGGCCTTAGCAGTAAAACTGGAACTGTAATAATAAAAACACACCTCCCAATTCTTTCTTTATTCTACGAGTAAAACTCTTTCACCTTAAATATCTGAGGGCCAGAAATCCAATTACCTGCTCATGAAGGTCACCATGAATGGGGTTTGCTGGGTGGAGTGTGCAGCGGGGTGGAGCATTCGTGGTGGAGTGCTGGTGAGGGCAAAAACTCTGTGTTCATCTATAGGAAAGAAAGTAGCCCGGAAAGAATTCTCATCCTGAATGAGAATGCCCTGTTGAGGTCTGTCCCTCCTGGCCCACTGACGCCTTGCTGGAGGACTAGACAGAAAAAACAAAAAAAAAATGTATCGTACCAATAAAAATATGGAAAAAAAACCACACTAAACAAAAAAGGTTTCTTTGAATGAAGACAAAGCAATAAATATATTAATATGGAGGAATTCATACTGTGTCCAGTGCCATAACTGGTAAGTTTAACACACGGTCATTGTCCCACTAAATTCTTGGTAAACATCATTAGTTGGCAGGTAATAAAACAATTCCTCTTGCTGGGTGGAAACAATTTTATAAAGCTTCTTACACGGACCATATGTTCCTGCTTCTTTGGCTTACGTCACCATCCGGCAAACCTCGTTTCATAGCAACATGATCTATGCTTCTCAAGTCAAGAGTGGCGCAGACAGCAAGCCCACCTGACCTGCTGTCCTCACGTGCAACTAAGCCTACGCTTTTTTTATTTTTATTTTGCAAAAGTGACAGATGTTAGCATAGTCCTAGTGGTTGTTCTCTTTTAACTAGGTTGGTAAAACTGCCACGTTGTCACTGAACGTGCTGACAAAATAGTCTTTTCGGTTTCTAAAAATCCAATTTAAAGCCGACAACAAGTATGGCGGCACTTCCTGCTATCACAAATGCTAGACTGGCCAGTGTAAGGGGTTGTTCACACGGCGTTTTAACTGCGTGTTCACATCCGCTTTTTAGATCCATCTCGGGGAACGACAGGACGGATCTAAACAATTAGCAGTGATAAAGTCACTGTGGGCTATGACGAACACGCAGCGGCGTTCACATGAGAGATCATCGCTGCGTGTTCCCCCTCCTGCTTGTCGGCCCCGTCTTTGAAAAAATTTAAATGCAATGAGTTCAAAGACGGAGCCGGGGAACCCGCAGCGGTGATCTCTCATGTGAACGCTGATGCGTCTTCCTCATTGCCCGCAGTGAAACTCAATGCTAATTGTTAGATCCGTCTCTGGGTCCATTCTGTCGATCCCCAAGACGGATCTAAAAAGCGGATGTAACACGGAGTTAAAACGCAGTGTGAACAACCCCTAAGAGTCAAATTACAAATACTCTAAATCCAAATTATTATTAATGTTCAAAGTTTTGCTGGTGTGATAATCTCCAACTTGCAACTTCGTATTTCCATCATTAGCGTATACCAGACTTAGGCCGCATACTCATCACGTTTCTGGTCCCACATTCGTGGTATCCTTTTGGGCATGTCCCCACGGCAGAGGTTTCCAGACGGTTTTTTCAGATGGTTTGCGATTTTTAAACTGTCTGAAAAACCGCCCGCAAATGGGCACAACGGACTTCTATGGAAAACCCGTGCAGCAGTCCCCACTGCACGGGTTTTCCGCTTGGCGGTCTTTCACACCGACGGCCGCCTGAAGAAGATTGAACATGCACATTCTTCCATCCGGTTTTCGGACGGAATATGAACATGTGAATGGGAAAGGGGAGGGCTCATCGCAGAGAAAAGCCGCGATGCCAACCCCCCCCATGCCTCAGGAGTACACTTTTCCATTAGATCCATCACATCTTGTCTACTGTGGAGATATACTAGATGTAAGCCATTTAGATTGCTGGTATTTAAAAGCAGAGAACCAACAACTTTGCGTTCACAGTAGTTTTTTTTAAAGTATATACATTTTTCTGAAGAAAACAAAAAAAGGGCAGGGAAGAAAGCCTATGATGCACACTATGTTAGAATGGGATACCTTTTCCAGAGC
Organism: Phyllomedusa bahiana; assembly: GCA_025379985.1. NCBI lineage: Eukaryota > Metazoa > Chordata > Amphibia > Anura > Hylidae > Phyllomedusa > Phyllomedusa bahiana. The sequence continues at coordinate 56,560 of JAODAL010012112.1, read as the reverse complement.
CCCGCAGCTCCTACCTTCGCCTGAGGTGTGCTGGGGTGCTGCAGGGTCCAAAGAACCTCCACTGGTTTATGGGGGCTGAAGGAGGCCACCTATTCACTGCCAGCTCCCATGGTCGCATTTGTGATGTCGGGAAGGCAAAGTGGCAAGCAGGGCTTTCCCAACAAAGCGGACTTCACTGCAGTCTTTCGTTCTGTGAAGATAAAATTCGGATTATAAAAAAATATAAAAATGACATGAGTACTGTGACAAAAAGTCAGTGATCATTAAAGCTACTTGCCACAGCTAAATCCTGAACTTCAGTTTTTTTTTTCTTGTAGTTATAAAGAATGATTGGCAAGATCCAGGTGGATATTGGAAAGCTTGTCTACTGTATAGGAAGTCCTCTGTGTAGGCCATAACAGCCAACCATAGCATGGCTCTGTGATATCCACAAGGCCGTATAATACTGGCTGCCAGAGACACGTGATGGGACGTCATAGCCCGGAGGACCAACAGAAGTCTTTTCTGACCAGTAAGAGGGACCTATTCCTTTGGTCTGATAAATCAATATTGTCTCATTGACACAGTGCAGTTATGGTTCATCCTTTTTAACCAATGAAATACAGAAAACTTTTAACATACATATATGAACATGGCCTAATGAGCTTTAACACCAAAGTACATGTATAGAAACATTAAAAAGAAAGCAGGATAGAGGAGGACAAAACTCAAACTGACAAAAACCATGTAGTACCAATAACAACAAGGTAAAGTTGGAAAAGCATAAAACACACAGTGGATTTCTTGGCACACAAACAGAAAAGTCAGACTTTTAGGGTATGTTCACACAGCGTAATTGTGGCGCGTACAGTCGCACTGATCAGGGTGTATTCCCAAAGCACGGGTGTGGGGGCAGCAGCCCTCCGGCCCCATTGACATGTATTGCTCGCGGCGCGTAATCGCCGCAAATAATTGTCATGCGACTCCCCGCGCGTACAATACAATCGCTGCGTATTAAGCGCAATACGCGGCGAAATTCGCCTGCAATTACATCGGACAATAAGCCATGTGAACAGACCCTTAGAGGTTCATCCCAATTGGACAACCCCACTGAAGATCAGCTGATCTCCATGGATCAAGCTATGGAAAACCCCAGATGTAAGCTGCTGTGCAGGTGGCCACACTACTTCCCTGTATCATCTGAGGATGTATTAACCCCTTAGGCTATGTTCACACGACATAATTGCGGGGCGTAATTAGGCCCCGCAATTACGCCGTGTGTTTGGGAGCTCCCGGCGATCGGCGCAAGCTCCCATGGGGCAGGGGGGCGTAAGCCCACCGGCCCCATAGGCATTCCTTACTGGCGCCGCATATTCACCACTAGTAATTGACATGTCACTTATCTCCCCATGCGGCGTATTGTGCGAGCGGGGAGAGGAGGCGTAATCCATAGTTCTCTTACTTCTCTATGAGAACTGTGGATAACCGTAATGACTGGGACGTATCTCACAGGGCTGTGGAGTCGGAGTCGTCATAAAATGGACCAACTCCCAAAATATATAATAAGTTGATCCAGTTAGTTCGATGCAGCGCAAAGAGCAAGAGGAATTGGGTCCAGCCAGTGCTACTGCTCCCATATCTTCAGCCTCATCACATGAGGAGTGTAGTTGATGACAAGGGGCAGGCAAAGCGCTGCCCCAGGGGAAAAATTCTGCTCCCAGGGCAAACAGATTTCAGCAACATTTTTCACCTGTTTTCAAAGAAGTAGAAGATCAACCATTCATCAAAACCGACTGTGGCTGAGGCAATTCCTTTATACCCTGACATTGTTAGAGGTGTTGCCCCTGTGGGCACCGCTTTGCCCTCCACCCAAGTTAGTGTAGAGAGGCTGTTCTCTAGCCTGGAAATAATGAGATCAGATGTGAGGTCATGTATGCAGGATCTGATGGAGGCGATACTATTTCTCAGAACAAATTCAGAGACTCCACAAATGTTCCTGCAGTGTTTTGCATATTTACAATTTTTTTGTGTCCTAAAGTCTTGTCCAATAAATATATTTTACACTGACAAGCAAAATGGTAACAATGGTTTGAATTTGTGAGACTTTCAGGCTCCATATCTCACCATCCACTACAGCTTTGTACATGAGGCTACTGTAATTTTATATACAGTCATCTTACATCCTTATACATAAATGTGACTTGCAAGCAGGGCTGTGGAGTCGGCAAGCCGAAGCCCCGACTCAGACTCCTCAATTTCCCAAACCTCCGACTCCTGACTCCCTCATACACGGCGCATGTTTAAGTGATACTGTAGTAAAATGGTAACCTTATGATACACTAATCAAGCTATTTAGGTAGAACAGACACTGACAAGCAAAAGAGTAACAATGTTTTGAAACATTTTGTGGGTAGAGTTGAAGAAAAAGCTGTATTTGTGTCCAAGTCCAGTCTGCACCAACATTGGGAATGTGTAAAAGAGACCTGGGATCAGATTTTGGTCAAGATGTGCTTGAATCTGATCCAGAGCCCAGAAGGATTCAGGCAGTATTGAAAACCAAAAGGTGGATTTACCAAATACTAACAAAATAATAAAAATTAACATTTTGATTTTTAGGAGCAAAACAGTAACAATGCAGTTACAGGAAAGAATCTGCAGAACTAAGCAGATGCTAAATACTTGCAAGTCAAATTTATGTATAAGATAGGTAAGATGACTGTATATAAAATTACAGTAGCCTCATGTACAAAGCTGGATGGTAAGATATGGAACCTGAAAGTCTCAAAAGTTTAAAACATTGTTACCATTTTGCTTGTCAGTGTAAAATATATTTATTGGATAGGACTTTAGAACACCAAAAATTGTAAATATGCAAAACACTGCAGGAACATTTGTGAAATCTCTGAATTTGTTCTGAGAAATAATATTGCCTCCATCAGATCCTGCATACATGACCTCACATCTGATCTCATTATTTTCAGGCTAGAGAACGGCCTCTCTACACTAACTTGGGTTGGGGGCAAAGCAGTGACCACAGGGGCAACATCTCTAACAATGTCAGGGTATAAAGGAATTGCCTCAGCCACAGTCAGTTTTGATGAATGGTTAAACTCTTCTACTTCTTTGAAAGCAGGTGAAAAATTTAGCTGAAATCCGATTGCCCTGGGAGCGGAATCTTTTCTCCTGGGGCAGCGCTTTGCCTGCTCCATGTCATCAATTACACTCCTCATGTGATAAGGCTGAAGATATGGGAGCAGTAGCACTGGCCGGACCCAATTCCTCTTGCTCTTTGCACTGTATCAACTAACTGGACCAACTTGTTATATATTTTGGGAGTCGGAGTCCTGCAAAATAGGGACCGACTCCGACTCCACAGCCCTGCTTGCAAGTATTTAGCATCCGCTTAGTTCTGCAGATTCTTTCCTGTAACTGCATTGTTACTGTTTTGCTCCTAAAAATCAAAGTGTTAATTTCTATTATTTTGTTAGTATTTGGGAAATCCACCTTTGGTTTTCAGCACTGCCTGAATCCTTCTGGGCTCTGGATCAGATTCAAGCATATCTTGAACAAAATCTGATCCCCAGTCTCTTCTACACGTTCCCAATGTTGGTGCAGACTGGACTTGGATACAAATACAGCTTTTTCTTCAACTCTATCCACAAGTGTTCAAAAGATCAAAATATTGTTACCCTTTTGCTTGTCAGTGTCTGTTTGATTAGTGTATCATAAGGTGATAAACAGCCTTATGTTACCATTTTACTACAGTAAAGTTATCACTTAAACATGCGCCATGTATGAGGGAGTCAGCAGTCGGAGTTAGGAGTTGGAGGTTTGGGAAATTGAGGATTCGGGGCTTTAGCTTGCCGACTCCACAGCCCTGGTATCTCGCCCCATATTGAGTGCAGTACAACGCGAAATATGTCCCAATTTCAGCCGTGTGAACATAGCCTTACCGTCGGAGCCAGATTTGACCTCCCTGCAAGAGCCTAATTTTTGAACTCTCACGTGTCACTTTATGTGACAATAACTGATACTTTTATCTAGTCAAGTGATTCAGAAACTTTTCTCATGACACATTGTGCTTTAATTTAAGAAATTTTGATCCAAACAATCTTTGTGAAAAATATCGTGAAAAATTTGCCATTTGCAAAGTTCAAAAATTTCTGCATGTAAGACAGAGAGAGTTATTCCACTCAAAATCTTTTATATCATCTACCATACGTCCACTGTAGGTTGGCATAATTTTTAAAATGTCTTTTTTTTTTTACGACGTTCGAAGGCATAGAAATTTAGTAGTCATTTTCAAGACAATTTGCATTATAAATTTTTTTAGGGACCAGTCCAGTTCTGATGTGACAAACCTGGTTAAAGAGACCAAAAACTGATGGCCCCTCATTGGGCGGATCAGCACTTCCAACGGATGTCAGACACATACTATTCACACATTTAAAAGTGAGTCCAGTTCAAATTCGTCAACGAGCGCGTCCTCAGTTCAAGATTCTCCTCTCTCGGTCAAAGTGATGAGTGATTACACAGAGTGTCTCTTATTCTGGTGGACCCGATGTACATGGACACTGTAATGCTCAATTCCCCCCTATGGAGGCGCTACCTGGGAACTGAATACTTAGGCTATGTCCACACAATACTCGTCTAAAACCAAAAATAAACCATTACCATTGACGTCACTCAAAAACATGCGTTCAGATTCCTATTTTTGGCGGTCTTAAGAAACTTAGAAGATGTTCATTCTTTGGTCGTATTCCATGCGGAAAACGTGTGGAAATTTACTATTGATATCAATGGGGATGGGTAACACCCCTGCATAAAATGCAGCCAACACAACTAACTGTATGTGGTTTTTAATGCGGATCAGTGTCCAAAACCAAATACAAATGAATGGGACTTGTGTGACTAAACTGCATGTAAAAAAAATTATCACCCTAAATCCACATACCATAACATGTAAAATACTAGTCATGTGGATGTACCCTTGCTCAAAGATTACGACTGAGTGCTACTAGTACCAGTAGGGAAAAAACTTTGTAATCTGCTTATTGTCAAGTGACCCTTCTAATAAATAGCAAATGTCCAAAGCAGAGAATCCCCTTTAATGTCTTATCTTCGGAATAGCTCCCTAATAACATATTCCTCGAGGACATCCAATCCATCCTTAACTCTGCTGCCCGTCTTACCACCTTTTCCTCGCTACTGTCCTCTGCTCTCTCTCTGGCAATCATCACTGGTTTCCCATTGCCAGAATTTCATTTCAAGTACTAACCATAACTGAACAAGGCTCTCCAGTAGACCTTCTCCCCTTCATAGATCTCTGCCTAATTTCCAAATATCCCCCCACGCACTTCGCTGCTTACGGACCTTCTCTCTGCTATCCCCTTATCAACTCCCACAAAACGTCTCCAAGACTTCTCCTATGTTCACCACACTCTGGAAACTCACTGCCCAACACATCAGACTCTCCTCACTTTACATAAAAAACAGCTTCAAAAGCAAACCTGAAAACCCATTTCCTTCAGGCTTGCCTATAAACCTGATCAACTAAACTTGTCACTACTGTCCCTACAAGACAAATGTCGCCCCTCACTCCTGTCTTTTTCCCCCTCCTTGTAGATTGTAAGCCCTCGCGGGTAGGGTCCTCTCTCCCTCTGTCGTGCCAATTGTCATTATCCCTCATCACTGTACTTGTTTGACATATGTTATGTATGTAACCCCCTCGAATGTACAGCGCCCTGGAATCAATGGCGCTTTAAAATAAATAATAATAATAATAATAAATCAGCAAGAGTGAAAAAATGGTTTTTGCACTTGTGCAAAACAGCTTTTCATTGTGCAATATAGTGGCTGAAGGGGTATAACCAGCAAGTGGAAAAATGGTGGTTGACTACAAGTAGTTATGGCACCAGTAGTACTGGAACACAGGATTACACAGGTAAGTACCTTGTTTCCCTGAAAATAAGACCTAGTGCATTTTTAGTTATGAAATTCAGAGTTTGGCTGCTTATGCTGATGACTGATGAAATCACTACAATATATTAATACAGGTTGAGGATTTGTTCAACAATAAATGTGAATTCTTGTTCATGGAAAAATAAGACATCACCTGAAAATAAGTCTTAGCTCGTCTTTAGGAGCAAAAATGAATATAAGACACTGTCTTGTTTTCGGGGAAACAGGGTATGGGAAAGAATGCAAGCAGTTTTTAATTCAACTAAAGTTAGGCAGCCTATAATGACCCTCATGAATGAAGCAATGAAACTATTGCTCATGTTTTGGGCTACGTCCACATAGCATATGACAAAATACCGACGGAAATCATTTGGTCATTGCTGGACCTCGATTTTGGCGCAGATTTGTGCAAAAGCCGCGGTCAGTTATCGGATTTGCAGGCGGAATATATAACATGTTACATATTGTGCAGGATTTTTAACATGGCGGTAAAAAACCGTGCTGTATAGACTACAGCACATGTTTTTCATTGCTGTTCATGGGTACAATCGGATTTTCGGCAGTTACAAAATACGGAGTACGCCAAAAATCCGACAGTATTCCTATGCTTTGTAGACCTAGCCTTAGGATCCTTGACTCTTATTTGGATAAGAGATCATTCATAAAGTATTAGACAGGGCTGTGGAGTCGGCAAGCCTCCGACTCCCTCATACATGGCGCATGTTTAAGTGATTACTGTAGTAAAATGGTAACATCAGGCTGTTTATCACCTTAAAGATACAATAATCAAGCTATTTAGGTAGAACAGACACTGACAAGCAAAAGGATAACAATGTTTTGATCTTTTGAACACTTGTGGGTAGAGTTGAAGAAAAAGTTGTATTTGTATCCAAGTCCAGTCTGCACCAACATGGGAATGTGTAAAGAGACCTGGATCAATTTATTGGCCATAGATTTTGGCTGAATCTGATGCAAGAGCCCAGAAGGATTCAGGCAGTGAGAAAAACGCATAGGTGGATTTTTCAAATACTAACAAAATTAAAAATAAACATTTTATTGCTTTAGGACAAACAGTAACAATACAGTTACAGGAAAGAATCTCGAACTATGTAATCGCTAACCTACTTGCAAGGTCATATTTATTGTATTAAGAATCATTATAATGTATATAACACATATTGACAGTCATGCCCTCATAAGCTGTAGTGGATGGAGATGGAATGAGCCTGATAATCACTAGTTACAAAAATCGTTACCATTTGCTTGTCAGATGTAAAATATATTATTGGTTATGACTTTAGAAACACACAAAAAAAATTGTAAATATACAAAACCCTGCAGGAACATTTGTGAGCATCTGAATTTGTTTGAGAAATATTGCCTCCATCAGATCCTGCATACCTGCCCTCACACCCGATCTCATTATTTCCAGGCTAGAGACCGGGCTCTCTACACTAACTGGGGTTGGGGGAAAGCGGTGACCACAGGGGCAACATCTCTAACAATGTCAGGGTATAAAGGAATTGCCTCAGCCACAGTTAGTTTTAATGAATGGTTGAACTCTTCTATTACTTTGAAAGCAGGTGCAAAATTTTGCTGAAATCTGTTTGCCCTGGGATCGGAATCTTTTCCCCTGCTTTTTGCCTGCTCCATGTCATCAATTACACTCCTCATGCGATAAGGCTGAAGATATGGGAGCAGTAGCACTGTCCGGACCCAATTCCTCTTGCTCTTTGCATCGAACTAACTGGACTAACTTATTATATATTTTGGGAGTCGGTCCCTTTTATGACTACTCCGACTCCTGCAAGATAGGCACCGACTCCACAGCCCTGGTATTAGGTATTCCGTAACGTCCAAATTTAACTAATGTTCAACATGTATGCCACAATAAGGCTTGAGCATCACCATTCTAAATGAAGCCTTAGGCTATGTCTACACTGCATCAGACAAAAATCGGCCCAAAAGCAGCCGTTTTTTCTCCGATGCAGGACCGCGTTTTTTTGTCACGCTTTGTGACAAAAGCCGCGGCCGCTTCTCGTGTTCCTGACGTCCCCCATACAACAGTATTGTATGGGAAGACGGCAAGAAAATGAGAAGCGGCGGCGTATTATACAACATGTTGGATAATACGCCGCGGCCGAAAGACGGGCAGAGAAAAGACGAGCTGTGTAGACAGCAGCTCGTCTTTTCTATTGCCGGCTATGGGGCCGCACTAACGATAGTATCTCCGGCGCTTTTAAAAAACGAAAAGCGCCGGAGATATGATTGTTTTCTTATGCAGTGTGGACATAGCCTTACATTGACACATCGAAAACACACAGATGGGTTGTAAAGCCACAGACCTAGCTGACAGCTAAGCAGGTGTCTACAGCTAGTCGCCCCGACCATAAAAAGTGTACAGATTTATCACAAAGAGGAATCGAGGAAGAAGCTGCCATCAGATGCCTCGGGCAGCAGCTTATCTATCGTGGAAGCAAGGGATCTGGGATGTTAAAATCCACAATGCACAATCCTTCTATCCTATAATATCTGCTGTTGAGGGAGATCTTATACATCTTAGATAACAGGACACTCCCAACAAAACTGGCCATCTTGTACAAGGTTTGTCCAATGAGTATAGGCACTTTTGTGCTTGAAATTATGGGACACACTATATTACCATAATCGACTCTTAAATACCTCCCTACTACCTCCCACTGCACTAAAACAGAAAGTAACCCATACCTACCTCTCCCTTCACCACTGATCCAGTGCTGCAGGGGCTCCAGAGTTCCTCCCCAGTCTCTCACTGATGACATCATGTTCATAGATCAGCCAATCCCTGACCTCTGTGGTCACATGCTGCAGGATCATATGATCCATGCACGTGATGTCATCAGTGAAGGACACGATTGGAGTCAAGTAAACAGCACTTTAATTAAATAACTGTCTCTACCTTGTAGAGTAATTAGCACATTTTATATTTTTTTTCCAAGGAACAGCTGCTTTAGTTCTTCTATAGTAACAGGTGATTACTGTAATGATCTGCCAGTTTGGGGGGGCTTAAAAATAAAAACAACAGGTTAAAGAGGTTTTATCACCACAATAATTAGCTTATAGCATGTAGGGAAAGGTAAATGAAAACTACTACCAAATACAATGCTTTGCCGAGTTTGATTTGGTCAGGAGATAAAGAAGAATTTATCTCCTCAGAGTACACAGCTTTTTCTAGGTTACTGACGAACCTCTCTTTCCTCTTTTATCCGACTGATCTTACCACCTGCCAAATCAGTCAGTTTATCCATGATGCGTCACTTCCTGACGATTCTTTTCTCTAGCAACGGAGTTTGTTCACTTAACTAAATGACAAGCTTTCATGCTTTAGAGCAGGCATCCTCAAACTGCAGCCCTCCAGCTGTTGGAAAACTATAACTCCCAGCATGCGTTTATATGATCTAGAACAGTGGGAATGATGGGAGTTGTAGTTTCCCAACAGCTGGAGGGCTGCAGTTTGAGGATGCCTGCTTTAGAGCTCTGTAGCCTTGTGTACTACAATCTATAAATCTCCTTCACTCATATCGCTGTAACAGGAATAGCAGAGCTGATATGGTCAATAAATGCTATAGACCCACCCATAGCCTGAACAGAAGTACAGGTCTAAGGATAGAGTTACACGGCGTATTGTGATGTGTACAGGTATGCACTGCAATACGCCTTCAGCAGCACTGTTGAAAGTACACACTGGCCAGAGCGTACTTTCAATGCAAAACAACTCTCTGTCTCGATAGTTCTCCATTTCTCGGCGTGTACGAGCCCGGAAGAGGTGACAGGTTAACTTCTTTTTACGGGTGTACATTATGCACTGAGAAATACGATTGTAAAGTCATTGTCATTTGATTGACGACAATTTTATCTAGCACTCAGTGAATGCTGGACGTGTTAAATTACCGTATTTGCAGGGTGTACTTTGGTGCAATTACACCCCGCAAATACGCCATGCCCTTTGGTGAGACAACCCCTTTTGCATTCCAGAGTCGATGTTGTTCCCTTTTAATGATGTCATGTCCACCGCGCTTGTAACCCTGTAGCCAATCACTGGCTTCAGCAGTCATGTGCCAATCATACAGGAAGAGGCCACCGAGGCCTGGGATTGGGTGCAGCGTCACATGACGTCAATGGTGGGGCGCAGCAATAATGCTGGAATGGAGCACATTTCAAAACAGTTATTTTCCCCTTATTTTTAAAAGGCCCCCAGGCCAGCAGATCATAGATTTTTTTTAAACTAATGGCTGAGCCTTTTAGACAGGAATGCATAACCAATCTGACAATGTAGCCCTTGGGCCAACATGAACTGCTGCAAATAGATGATCTAACAAGATTTGCAATGAACTACGAGAAAGTGACTCAAAATGGGAGTGGGTAGAAGCACTACAGTTTATTAGTACACACCCTGCGCAAGGATTTTCTTTTGATCTATGGGTACTACATTAGGGTTGGATCAGCTATTAACCTATTCTAAGGGTATGTTCACTTATATTCATGTACTCCCGTGGTGCGGGGGGCCCACAGCCCGCCGGCCCCATTGACATTCATTACTCGCGGTGCGTATGCGCCGCGAATAAATGACGCGTCACTTATCTCCCCGCGCGTACAATACGATCGTATTGTATGCCTGGGAAGAGGAGGCGTAATCCATAGCTCTCTATGAGAACTATGGATTACCGTAATTTCGGCACGCATCTTGCCCGTATTAGAGCGCAAATACATGCCAAAATTACCCCGTGTGAACATAGCCTAAAAATGCATGTGCCAGGACTGTTTACCACAAACAAGCACTGTACATCAGGATGTAACTCTATGGCCAAATTACCTGTCTAATAAGATATGAACTAAAGGCTGGGTCTACACTTGGAGGATGTTAAAGACTGATACGGGTTCTCTTGACTGGCACCCAGTACTAAAGACGTTTTCACCTTCTCTGGATGGTGAAAAGTGTTGTTTGTGGAAAGAATGCCTGAAGGCTGGCGCTAAGGAGGGTGGGGCTGGGAGCGCCCGGCGCATAAGAACAGAGGTTCTTGCTTCCCCGTTTTCAATGAAAGGGCAGGTGAACTGGGACTGAGCATCCCATAGACTTGAATGGAAAACCCTTATAATGAGGACAAGATTACAAATCAATTAACATTGACAAAATTCGATTCCAAAAAAGGGGTTGCCCCAAACTCATTTTTGACTTTGCCAGGGCTATCTTTTAGGATACTGTGAAAACCCCCAACATATACCACAACCCAGCCATAGAGCAAACATTGCACATTGTGCAATTATGGGGGGGGGGGACATGGATGAAAACTGGCTAGGTTGAAGACTTTCTTTGTTGCCCATAGCAACCAGAGCACTATATGTAATGAAAGGGGAGCTCTGATTGGCTGTCATGGACCAGTCCTACACCTAGACAGTTTTCATACATGTGGCCCTATGTATATAAGTAGTCTTCTTGGGATTATGTCGGCTCTATTTTCCCAAAATTGTAAAATCTTTGTTTAGGCTATGCCCTTTTTGGGGGGGTTTGGGGGGGGCCCCAGAAGGGGTAAATTAGGGAAACTTCTTAGTTGGAAGTTTTCTACTCATTTTTCCCTTTAGGTTCCGCCAATTTTCCCCATAAAGGATAAAAATTTTTTTCACATTATCCCAAAAGATACTATGAATAGAGACAAAAAAAATGAGCCCCAAAATAACATGAAAGGAAATCTGGTAGTGCTGAGTAAGGTTTACATTGCTGCTTCTCAGCCCTAAAAGGGTTGTCTCACCATACTGTTTCACAGGCAGCTTCCAGCCCTCGTTTCTTTAGGTCTGGCTGTGGGTGGTTCTATAGCAGTGATTAGAAGATCAGCTCTGCATTCCCAGCTCTTCTAAAAGCACTGACATAAGGCTACAGGGCTTAAGGGTCAAAAAAACATCCCTTTTTAAAATTTAAACAAAATCCCCCCTTTTGTTTTTTGAAAAAACCCCACTAAACTTTTCCCAAAGATTTTTTGGGTTATTATCAATTGTACGGTTAGGTTGGGTTCACAAACAAAGGAAACCAAAGTTTTCCTTGGTTCGACTTCAGCAGAAACGTCTGTCACAACCGGTTTATGGACTTGACACAAAAACAGGCCGGTTTTTATTGCGGGCTGCGTTTTTTTGTCAAGGGTTTTTTAGGGGGTTTTTTTAAAGACAATAAAAGTGGGGGAATGATTTACTATAGGCCCCAAAAACATACACAAAAATAATTTTATAAAAGGGGGTGTGTATGTATAAAAATTCTCTTTTGGAATTTTTGGGGAACAAAAAAACCCTTTACGGGTAAAACCGTCCCCAAAAAAAAGTCAATGTGATTAAATACATGGGTGCAGCTACAGACTCCATCTCTAGTGCTTTTCAGAAAATCAGGTGGAAAGTCCAGCATCCAATAAAATAGGAGCTCTTTTTAGTCATACTGGCATCACAAACCGCTTACGCGTTTTGATCTTGTTAGATAGCTATTCATGAGATGGCAACAATTCTCTAAAACGTGGATTTCACCTGCTGATAAAACACACTGGAATTGGTCAGTAATCTAAGGGTTTGTCCCCACGGCAGGATTTTCAGTCGGATTTACAGACGGTTTTCGGATTTAAAAGCCGCGAGTAATACTTGTCCCATGTGGCCGGGGAAAGCTGCTTTCAGAGTACGCGGTGCTTTCCCCAATTTACAAAATGTACGCAGCACAAATACATCATGTGAACATACCCTAATAGAAAATCCGTGCAGCAGTCCCCACTGAACGGATTTTACTGGCTGACCTTTTTTTTACACTGCCGGCAGTCCGAAAGACTTAGGAAAATTTCTCTTTTCCCCCCGGGTTTTGGGCCGATGATGTAAAGGGGGGTTTACAGGCGAATCGGGAAACAGGAAATGAAACCCCCAAAAACCCCGTACAAGAAGTTTAAAATTTTTTGCTGGAAAAAATTCCGGGGCCCCCTTTTTTAAAACTGCCCTGGGGGTTATGCACCAAAAGGGGCTTGTTCACACAGTTTTCACTCCGTGTTATAAGCGCTTTGTAGACAGTCCTTTTGGGGGCCCAGAGAAACAGACCCAAAAGACGGAAACTAAACAATTTCATGAATTATCACCGCTGTCTATTTAAAAACACCCCGCGGGTTTTCCCCTGAGGGATCGCCGGCCCGTGTTTCAAAAGCGCCCGCTCGGCTCCGGGCTTGCCAAAAAAATTTGATTTCAGTTTGGTCTTTTTGTTTGCTGTGGGCACCTGGAAATCTCCTGAAAATGTAGGCTCCTACACAACCAGCAAATGTCCAAAGAGCACCATTTTGCACATGTATGCGTGGGCCTCGCTTTTTCCTATAGAGGGGACCAGTGAAAATGTGTAAAATTTAAGACTTTAGTCTGAGGAACACACTGGAGAATATGCCCGACATATTAAAAAGAAACAAAAGGGAAAAAAAAAAAAAAAATTTTGGGGGGAAAAAAAAAAAAAGATTACTTGTCCCCTTTCTGTTGTTTTTACAATAGCCTGCTTTCCATGCTTGATTCCCTACGGCCTCTCCCCCCCCTTCCCCTTGTAAGCCTTGTGGGAGGGGCCCTTTTGCCTTGTACCCCGTGGGACACTGATTTAGTTTTTTATTTATTTTTTATTTCTCTTACATTTTTTGTCTAAACCCCCTTTTTTGGAAGTTAAAAGGGGGAAACCACAAAAGACCTTCCACAGGATAGGTAATAAATACCTGATGGCTGGAAAGGGCCCCCTGAATCCCTTTAACATGGGGGTCCCCGCACCCGGGGAAAGGGGTTTGAATGACCATGTGCACTGCTGCTCCACGCAGATCCCATGAGAGGTATGGAGAAAGCAGAGTATAGCCCGGCTACCTCTGTGGGGGGGGTTTTTAGAAAAGAGTGGAGCAAAAGTAAAAACTGTTCGGGGCCCTGTCCATTTTAAACCCTTCCATGCTTGAGCATGATGAATCAGGGTGCTTTTTTCCCGGGTTTCCCTAAATTTTTAAAATCGGTTTGGGCCCCAGCGTTAAAATTACCTGCCCGGGTAGACAGGGATAAATGGGGTTTAAATTTGGGTTGAAAGAGACAAGGGCATCTCTTGTCCTTTTTAGTTTTTTCCATTAAAAAAACAATCTGCGCAAACTTTCCCTTTTAAAACTCTGTTTGGCTGTTCCTCTGTTTTCCTCCTAGAAATGTTTTTACTGAATTTAGTCAGATGGGTGTTACCATTCAAGCTTTCAAAGGGGCGAGTCTATGTACATTCTGATTTGTCAATTTCCCAAAGGTCAATGCAGACTGTGAGGGACTCCACGTGTTTTTGTAACCCCCAGTTGACAGAAATTTAGTAATAAATTTTTAGAAGGAATAAAAAGAGGAAAAGCCCCCAGATTATAAGAGAAGATGCTCCAAACTTTTTTATTTCAAAGGGGGAAAATATGTTGGCTGTTTTTTTTGTTCTACCTCCTAAAAATGTAAATTCCCCGAATAGTCAGATGGGGGGTAACTAAAAAGCCCCCAAATCAGACTGAAAGGAGGGAAATTATAGAGAACACAAGATCCACCAGTCACAACAGGAGATAGTCACAACTCACCCTTCACAGGTCACATAGAAGGCAATGGGCCCGAGGGCAGCTTAAAGGGGTGACTCGTTCAAGCTTTGGCCCAGGGTTTTTGCCCTTGCCAAGCAAGCTTGTGAAATGGGGGGGTGGGGTTTTTCCTCCCCCAGGGAGGGATCTTTCTCCTTCTAGACACGCCCCCCAAAATGTGCACGTTTAATTTTTCATTTTGTGTGAGCGAGGGGGAAGGGGGGGGGTTTCAGCTGTCAAATTTGGGATCATTGGGGAAATGAAAAAGCTAAAGGGAACTCCCATAGTGTATATCTAAAAATTTTTCAAATCCTCTACCTACTTTTTTAAATGGAATGAGCATTTGACAATTTAGGGGCTCTGGGGGCCCCGGGTGATTTTTTTTTTCTCTCTACACTGATAAAATTTATGCAGATTACAGCCCCTGACCTCTAAGATCTGAGAACAAAAAACATTTCACTATCAGTTTGTGTTTAATGGGGCGGGAGATTGTCGCTAAATTGTTTTCGTTGGGCTGCTTTGGGACAGCTTTGTTCCCCTGTATGTAATTTGCGTGGGGGAAAGCCCCCGTCTTACAAGGGACTGCCCGTTTTCTGTTTGGGAGGGGCAAAAGGGGATTTAAGTGGGGCCGCCAATTGTAGGGGTGCACAAACTTAAAATTTTTTTCCCCCGAAAATAAGACATCCCCCAAAAATAAGAACTAGTGTGATTTTTTTCAAGATTAGAAATATAAGGCCTCCCCTGAAAATAAGACCTAGCAGCAGTCGTTGCTAGGTATACACATACACACAAAAATTGATAGTAGATGAATTTATAAGACTTCTCAAATACAGGTCATTAAACAACCCAGAGGTTTTACCTCGGTATCACAGGGAAAAGGGGTTTTCTTTCACTTTGTAAGGCAGGAGATCCTACAGGATGCTATGGAACATACCAACTGTGCAGGGGGAGCTGACTGCAAAGCTGCTGGTACAGGGTGATCTGAGTCTCTCACTACATACACTGCAGGCACAGCACACTGAGGAGATAGTGTGGTTACCTGTTGCTCAGAGTTTGTCTGGTTTTGCTGATGTTTATGATGACAGGACTACAGTATATTACTAAATTAGAATTAGTCTTGTTCATGGAAAAATAAGACATCACCTGAAAATAAGACCTAGTGCATCTCTACCAGCAAATATTAATATAAGACACTGTCTTATTTCCGGGAAATAAGGGTACAAGGGACCGCCACTTTCTCTTTCCGTTTGACGTGGGACTGCACATGAGATTTAAGTGGGTCCGCCAATGTACGACTGCACATCTTACATGGGACTGCAGTGTTCTCTCTCTCTCTCATTCGTGCACGATACTGCTTGTAAATGCACTTCCCTGGGCGGCCTCATCCACGACCTGGGCGGGACACAACTCAGCCGACAGCCAGTAATACATTAACAGGGCGTAACCCGACCAGGATTCAAACACCATTGCTAAGCACACATAAAGCAGCCCGTTCTCTTAAACCATAGCACTTTGCTAATGGTAACCAAGGACGGACATGCTTAGATCTTGGGTCCCATCATTTTAAACTATGATCTTCGTAGTGAGACAACCTCTTTAACTAATTAACGACTGCCCACTGTCTTTTCACGTCGGCTGGTGCAGGTCGTTCGTCTTTTGACGTTGCTGCAGACATCCGAGTTTGCAGCTTTAACCCTTTGATTGCCGCAGTTCGTCACCACAGCACAATCAAAGGGTTTCCCTGCTCCGTCGAGTGATCGGGACACCCGGTGACCCGACAGAGCCCGGGGAACGGCAGCAAAGTCAGCCCTGGGGACCTAGAGTAGCCCCAGGGCTGACTATGTAAGAAGCCAGCAATCAGGGCAGACTGTGAGATTAGATTAGAATGTATTAGCATATATGAATATGCTAATACATTACTAAGTGTAAAAAAAAAAAAAAAAAAGTAACATGTTCTCCCTTCAGGGGATTAAAAAAAAAAAAAAAAAAAAAAAAAAAGAAAAAGAGTAAAAAATAAAGTGTAAAAAAATAAATATTTAATAAATAATTATGCATACATTACACACACAAAAAAAAAAACCTACAAATATTAGGTTTCTACACGACCGTAATAACCTGTAGAATTAATCTAATAAATTATTAAGTGTGAAATGTGAATGGTGTACAAAAACTTAAAAAAAAACGTAATTTTTTTTTTTTTTTTTTTTAAATCTGCAATTATTTATAGGTGAACTTAAACTATTCCCCCATAAAGTACAACTTGTCTCAAATTATACAAGGCCTCCATACAACTTTTGTCATTGAAAAAAAAGTAAACTTTTCAGGTGTTCAGCTTAAGGGGAATGTGTCATCAAAAAATGACTTCTTGTTTAACTCACATTTTTATGTTAAACACATTTTTTAGGAATTTTTGGATGTTTTTTTTTAATTTTCCATATCACTCAGTATTTTTTAATAATTCCTAAGTCCTGCAGTTCTCACTTTGGCCACCAAGCCTAATAATCGTCTGACACTTCCTGTTCTGTTTAGAGAGCTTTTTAGCTCATTATAGTAAAAGCAGGGTCAAACTGAAAGGAGGGGCACCATTGTGTTTCAGATAACACAGAAAGCCCCCAGTCACAAGGGGAGATGGGCACAGCTCCCCCTCTCCCCCCTTCACAGTGAAAACTCTCCTTATAACGTGTATGGGACAGAAACTGTTTTTAAGAATCCATGTTACATGAAGTGCTTGTAAAGTATCTCTCCCGACTGCTGTTAAAGCAGTGCAAGCAAGAATGTCTTCCCCACAATCATATATAGACGTCCGAATAGAGAAATCTACAATCAGGAAATAAAAACGACTGAGAGGAAAAGAATATGGATAAGGGGCTTGATTTAATAAGTAACAAAAAAAAAAATTGGCGACAGATTCACTTTATAGAAGCTGATCACCTCTATTTAAAGAAATCCCCCTTTTACTGAAATACATTTGTGTAGTTTCTGCTGCTAGCACACAACGGACACTCACCTTTGCAGTCGCCCCTGCTCCAGCGATCCCACTGCTGGTTGTCTCCCCAGTCTATGGTTGACTTCCTGGGCCTGGCAGTCAGAACCTCATAGCTGCGACCAGCGATTGGCTGCCGCAGTCATGTGACGATTCAACTCTGAGCCACGAGATCTCCAATGTCACATGACCACTGCAGCCAATCAGTGACCACAGCTGCCATGTTCTGACCCGAGAAGAGGACCGGCAGCGGCATTGCTCGAACAGGGAAAACTATAAAAGCTTGTATGGGATTTTCTTTTTTAGGGTCAGTCCATGCGTCAATGTTTTTGGTCGGATTTTCAGACAGTTTTCGGATTTGAAAATCATCCTGTCAACCCTTCCCATAAACTTTAATAGAAAATCTGTGTAGCAGTCACCACTGAACGGATTTCCCTCCGGACAGTTTTTACACCGCCAGTGTAACGCAAAACTTAGAACATGGTTTTCAGGCAGAAGATGTACAGGTCAGTGGTTGAGGGGGACGGGCGAATACACAAACCGTGGACAGCACCGTCCCCCAAAACCATACAAAAGACAACAAAATACCATCCAGATTATTAAAGGGGTTGTCTCACTACATTGATTCATCTTACCTCAGTCCTGTTTTTTTGTGGTTACATTTTGAAATTCGGGGCAATTGTTTACTGGCTTACACTTGGGCTGAGTAGAGAAGCCAGGTCTGTGCTATTAGCATCCAGAAACTGGACAGCTCTATCTGGGAGAGATCAAAACAGGTCTGTTTAGCTATAGCGACAGAGGAGACTGATGCAGCACCATTACATGAGGGGGTATATAGGAATAGGTAGGACACTGAATAATTGACATATATTGCAAAGTGACTTGTTTTTGAATGATCCTTTAACATTAAAAAGCAATCCTTGTTGTGAGGACAACCATACTTTTAAGACTGAACCCAGATGGTTTGTTTTTCTATGCCGTATGGGAAATTACCCGTGTTATACAAACTATTAGCAGCCCAATTTATTTAAAAGTGGACACATCAACTCTAAGAGCACGATGAAAAAGATGTTCATATAAAGCTGGGAACACACGGTTATTGTCTATGATGCAGAGGGATCGGTGGGGGCCCCTGATGGATACTGCAGCATAGCCCCTGCGGCACTCTACAAGTGACCAGAGCCACAGTAGTCCTCTGTGGATTACATCTGCTGCTGGTATAGGTTTGGGTCTGGCCCAGGAGGGGTATACCCCCAACAGATAGAACATAGTCCATATAGAGGTGCATGCTAGGCGATCACCTAGAGTGACCCCAGCACTGCAGTATATACAGGCTCCAGCATCTCTGTCCCGTACATCCACAGCTTCTGGATTGCTATAGAGAACCATCCCAGCATAGGAGGCTAGTGGCAGTGCCAGGCTGCCATCCATCACCCCACCGTGCCCACATGGGCGCTGTGGCTTTAAGAGCAGGCGCCAGCCTCACACCATGTGCTCAGCAGGAAACAACAAAGCAACAACAAAGGAAAATAGACAGTGCTCCCTGCAGGCCGCAGCTCCACTCACCCGTCCAGACACAAAGGGAGGGCGAGCACAATAACAACACGTGCCGACTGCGGGCCACCGGGAGTAGCCGCGGTCACACGTGACCCAGATGACCAGTAGTTCCATGGCGGGGGGAGGGAGCTGGAGCGCCCAATAACAAACATCATGTGCACCAGCTGTTATAACCCCGGACCCCCAATATTCATAAAAAAAAGCGCGGAAGGAAAACTACACCTTTCCAGCTGGGGTTCACGGGAGGTTGGGGTCACAGGAGGCTCCCTCTGCTCGCACATTCAACAAGCCACGGGGGACACCGGGGGAGCGCGCTGAGTGGACGGGCACTAGCGGCACGCGCCCAGCCGAGGCTCTGTCAATGTATGTCTAATAAGTACCCCGCTACTCATTCTCGACACTGGGGGGCGCGTACGTGACGTGACCGCGCTCGGCCAAGCGTCAGTCCCCGCCCCTTGCCAAAGCCAGCACAATGACGAGGGCTGCTCGCATAACCCCGCCCACCGGCGGACAATGATGGCGCCCTTTAAGCCCGGTTGCTGAAGAGCCCGTTGGTCCATAGCAACCAGGAAGCGCGCTCCTACTCTTCTAAGGGCGGGGGAATTCTTGTCTGCACTGGGACCAATGATGTCCACGAGGAAGAACAGCAGCAAGACAGCAGTGGTTATTCCAGGTTTATATACACATGCACACACACATACACAGCAGTGGATATTACATATATTTATATACACACAGCAGTGGCTATTCCATATAGGTGTTTGCATCTCTCTCTCTCTATAGATAGATATACATGTGTATTTAACGTCCACTGCTGTATGTGTATACACACAGCAGTGGACATTACATATACACAGCTGTGGATATTCCATGTAGGTGTGTGTATATATATATGTATGTATAATGATTGTATATTTATACTTTTATAGTATATATATATATTATATATATTTAACATATATACATACATACACACACAACAAGCAAAGTTGGAATATTCACATATTAATTGTATGTTTAACATGCTGCCAGCCGACGCGCAACACTCACACAGTGGCTAACTACATTACTATTTATATCCACACGCTCGTGGCTATTCCTTTCTTTATATTTAATATTATATATATTTCAGTATATATATTTATATATATTAATTATATAATATATATCTATCTACACCTTACATTGGAATATCCACAGCTGTAGACTTGTCATTACATATACTCAGCTCGTGGACTTTTACCGTGTGTGTATGTATATTATACACACACTCAGAGCAGTGGATAATATATTCCATATATGTTATTTATTAACACATGGCGGGCGCGCACCAACACACACAAAAACGTAGGACTAATACATTATTTTATATCCACTCAGCAGTGAATCAGTGGCTATTCCATATTAATATATATTTTTTATAATATATATTTATTTATAGTTTGTATATATATATTATATCATTTCATATCTTCTATATTTTTCCTACTCATACATGGGGATGAATACCACGCTTGGAGGACATTACATATACAGGCTTCGTGACTAATCCGTAAGAGTGGTGGTGATGTGTATGTATATATACTCAAACACAGAGCAGTTGGATATTCCATATATGCTACTATATACAACATCGCGCCATGCGCACACACACACATCAGTGGCTATAATTACATTTATATATTATATCCAACACTAGCAGTCGGCTATTCCATTATAATAGTATATATATATATATTATATTATATATATATAAGTATATATATATATATTTATCATATATATATATATATAAAAATTATATATTATTATATAATCCTACTCTACATGATATCCACAGCTCGTCGGTCATTAACCATATACACAGCTGTGGATATTCCGTGTGTATGTATATACCCACACACACAGAGCAGTGGATATTCCATATATGTATATATACACATGCGCGCGCACACACACACGCACAGCAGTGGCTATTACATATATTTATATACACAAAGCAGTGGATATTACACATATTTATATACAAACAGACATGGATATTTAGGCTGGAGAGTTGGAGTGTATGTATGTATTTATGTGTCATACAGAAAGAAGTGGTGGAATATTACATATATTCACTCACACACATCATACATCACCGGGCCACTTTAATTAGGTACACCTGTCCAACTGCTCGTTAACACCTTAACTCTAATCAGCCATATCACATGGCGGCAAGCTCAGTGACATTTTTAGGATGTAGACATGGTCCCAGGACAATCTCTGCAGTTCAAAACGAGCTGAATCAGTATGGGGAAGAGAAAGGTGATTTGAGTGCATTTGAACGTGGCCTTGGCTATGTTAGTTGTTAGGTGCTGCCAGAAGGGTGGTCTGTGAGTATTTCAGGAAACTTGCTGATCTCCTGGGATTTTCAACACAACCATCTCAGGGGGTTACAGTGAAATGGTCCGGCCGAAAAAGTAAAAAAACATCCATGTGAAGTGGCTGTCCTTGTTGGCGGGAAATGCCTGTTGATGCCAGAGGTCAAAGGAGAATGGGCCAGACTTGTTCGAGCTGATGATAGGAAAGGCCAAACAGTGACTCAAATAGCCCACCGTTACCCGTTACAACAGGTAGGAGAAAGAGCATCTACCTGGAACGCCACAGTACGGCGAACTTTGATGGGAAGCTGGGCTACGAGCAGACGAAGACACACCGGTCAGGTGGTGCACACTCCTATCAGCTATAAGAACAGGAAACTGAGGATCCAATTTGCCCAAGCTCACGATATCTGGACAGTAGAAGATTGGAAAAACGTTGCTGGTTGTATGAGTCTCGATTTCTGCCTGCGAGATTCAGATGGTAGGGTCAGGTACTTTGGCGGTCAACAACATGAACTGCATGGATCATCTGCTTGTATCAACGGTTCTGGATGGTGGGGGTTGGGTGTCATGGTGTGGGGGGAATATTTTCTTGGCGCTCTTTGGGCCCCTTGGTACCAATATGAGCATCATTGCCAAGCCACAGGCCTTTCCTGAGTATATTGTTGTCTGACCTTGTCCAATCCCTTTATGACCACAATTTACCCAACATCTGATGGTACTTTCAGGAAGGATAATGCGCAATGTACATAAAGCTGGGATCCTCTCAGACTGGTTTCTTTGATACATGACAATGAGTTCGCACTGTACTTCAAATTGGGCCTCCACAGTCACCAGATCTCAAAATCCAATAGAGCATCTTTGGGACTCGGAAACCGTGTGGATACGGGGTGATTCGAATCATGGTTGTGCAAGCGACAAATATGCGGCAACTGTGTGATGCCTCATGTCAATATGGACCAAAATCATATCCTGTGGGAATGCTTTGTCCAAGCACCTTGTTGAATAATACTGCCCACGAAGGAATTGTGGCAGTTCTGAAGGCAAAAGGGGTGGGGTGTCCAATCGTTACTAGCATGGTGTAACTAATTAATGGTGGCCGGGTGAGTGTACTATATTATATACTATATACATATATATTTTCATAGATCATATTTATAACACACCACAACAATTCATTAACCTACTCAAAAATACTGAACTTGATGTGTCCAACTCAACTTTGAATGCAAGTGTACTAACTGTTAAGTACTTTTTGCATAACTTGTGGTTCTTCTAACAAGAGCTATAATACATTTTGAAGATCAATTTGAATTGGGATTGAAACAGTCCTCTCCCATCTTCGCTGTTCTCATATTGGATATCAGGAGACAAGACAACACCTACAAGGCGCACGTCAAAAAAGTACCCCACCTTTCGTGGGCATTCAAGCAGGAATATTTCTCAGTCTGAAGTGGACACTATAGCTTAGAGTCACAGAGTGTCATCATCAGGTTGTAATCAGAGGTCAGAGGTAACAGAGAGAACTGGAAGATAAGAGGGTGGGAATAGGAGTCACAGACAAGGCAAAGTAGTGGACGTCACACACGGATGACGCCTTCATTGTAAAACAATGCCCTGCGGGGATCTGGATGATTGAATGCCACACAACCATACTTGATGACACTCTAAGATCGAGTGGCCAAGTGGCCACTTCCGTCGGGAGAGCATCATGCTTGACGCATCACAATGAAGAGGTAATGTTGACCAACTGTAAGGTGCTTTGTTTGCCGTGGTCGCCATGATCGTCAAAATGTGAACAGCATGATGAGGACTGTTTACATCCCAACTCAAATTGACTCTCTAAATTTACTGAGAGATCAGCAAGTTGTGATTATATTATATATATATACTATAGTGTATCAAATTACCACACACACACACACACATATATATTTAATATCTACAAACTATTAACTGGCATTGTGTGTTGTCTTATTTTTTTTTGGTAGTGCTGGTATTATATTTCAATATTCTATAAAAAACTACAAGCGCCCAACACGCACCCGTTGTGCGTGGGGCGTTTGTTGTGATGTATAGTTTTGGTATATATATATTTATATATATATATATATATTATATTTATATATATATATATATATATATATATGATATATTTACTATATTATTTTATATATTTTATTTCTACTCAAACTATTGGTTCCTTAAAATATAATATATTATATGTTTTTTTTTTTTTTTTTAATGGGACGAGAAAACAAAAGTTTCGTAGATATTAAATATCAGTGTGTGTATGCTTATGTATATACTAAACTGTATTCTATTTAATATCTACTCAACATATTTTGTTTCCTTTAAGAAAAAAAAGAAATATATATTTTTTTCATTTTTTTAAGGAAACAAATAGATTTTTGTAGATATTATATATATATACTATATATATATATATATATATATTATATATATATATATATAGTATTTATATATATATTCACATATTCACACTCTACACGGAGCTTTCTTTTTCTTGTTTATTGATATAATTATACACATACCCATATAAAAAATAACAAAAAAAAAAAAAAAAATACACCTCCAACATCTGCAGCTGTTGATAAATGTCAGAGGTGCCAAAAATCACAGTGAGGTAGTTAGTGCTTAGGTTTCCAAACATCAATGTATCTGCCGGTAGATAGGATAAAAAAAATAAATTAAATAGTGTATGTAGCACATTTGATTTTTTCCCGTTAAAATTATGATCACAGGGGATATGAAACGATTACGGCAGACACAGACCCCATTATTATTAATATGGTTCCGTACGGCCCCCGCCCATTGGAAACAGTCCCACCATTCCACGCCCACCCATTACATGGCCCCCGCACATTCCCACCCATTGGACTACAACCCACGCCATTGAGTCCATCATAAAAACACAATCTGGAGTTTTTTGTGCTGCTGTTAAATTAAGTTTTTGTTGTTTTTATCGAGTGGAACTGAAGGGAAAAATATAGAACAACAGGACAGGAAGCAACGTGGAAAGCCAAAAGAAGCAAGAGGTAGCAAGAGGTCATCCATGCTGAAATATAGTCATATTTTTTTAAAAGGGTCATGGGAAATGAGCTAGGACTAGCAGTGCCACCTATTGGATGTAGTAATTAAGGCACTCTAGAGCCAGTAGGTGGCAATGCAGATTTCAATTTAGCTAATAATGGTGTTCAAGTCTCCCTGAACGAGGGGAATCCATTATCCCATTGGATATATTATAAAGTTTGCATGGCAATCAAGGCTACTACAGCAGAAAAACCATTATCGGCACGGCCAGCAAGCCACCACACCAGCGAAGAGCAGCCATCTAGGCAACATCCATAGGCCATGCTTATGTGGATTTGATAACTTGGCTGTTGTATTAGGGGGTTAAAATTCCATCCTATATAGGCAAGTGGTCTCAAACTGCGGCGCTCCAGCTGTTGGGAAACTACAACTCCCATCATGCATTTATATAGTCTGATAACAGAGGGACCACATGATGGCAAGGTTGAGTTTCAGAGCGAGTTTTGTTTTAGATGTAACAGTTGTTTAGACGTCTAGTTGTTACCGCAGAAGTTGTAGTAGTTTCCTAACTGACTGGAGGGCCCCCGCATAACACCCGCAGCCACGCATGTTTGATGACCACTGCCTATAGGCTGTTCCTCCAACAACATGTACGAGGCGACAAGCCCAGCTTTATGAAGACTTGAAAGCACCACAAGCTAAACAAAAGCTGCCACATATCACATCTTAGGGAAAGCCTAGCGGCGAAGACACACAACACCATTGCGTTACTGTTTGTATCCACAGCATTTCAAGCTTCTGTATTTGTCAATGGCAGAAGTGCAATGCAATAACGCTGCCTTCAGAATTTCTTTATCTTTCTTTTGTTCATGCTCTTCTGGCATGTGGTTGTAAATGAAGTGGCCATCACCTGACATGCTGGATCTTGGACTCATCTGCACCGGGTATGTTCACATGGAGTTAGTGTGGGGGTGTTGCAAACCTCTGCAAAACAGAAAAAAGTTTATTCCCCGGCGACGGAGGTACGGTGGTCTACGCCGCCATAGTACAGTACGGTTGCAGCCCCCGTTAAATAAAAAAAGAAGTGACATGTCCTTGGGGAAGCGAAATTGGAAAGAGTCCAATGGGCTGCTGGCGTCTGAAAACGATGTCCTTTTCAAACACAGCCAGAGGGCCATTAGCCAGCAGCACACAGGTATGCGCCACTATATGCCGTTTGTACCTGACCTTAATGGGTTTACTGAATTGCATGTCGTTGAGGTAGATCCTTGGATTGTGGAGGCAAAAAGGAAATGTACATCAAAGACAACATAATGGTAATCAAAAAAACAAATGGCTTAACGATTAATAAAAAAAAAAAAAAAAAAAAAAAAAGGCAAAGGCCAGAAGGGAGAAAAGAACACAGAACACAGTACAGAAGGAGAAACCAGAAAAAGGAGAAGGACCTGGCTGCTGTTTGCAACCTCAAACATACCCCATGCAACAACCAATGGGCCGCTGCGCCATGTGTTTGCTCCGAATTTCATAAGGGTCAACGGTGGCCAATATGTGGACCGGCCGTTCTCAGCTGCAACAGAGACCATCACATCATGACAAAACCGAACAACCATTGTGGGTTCCCACCCTTCTTTTTTTTTATAAACACTTTTTGCACCCTTGTGAGAGCAAAAATTGAATGCAACATAATGTGATTGCGTTTCAGGTACATCTTGTGGCGTCACCCTTAGGACTGAATCGGATGAAATCTAACCCGTCCCCCATCCTTTTTGCTTATGACTTAGGGGCCACATGGTATGTATGAAAAAACCTGTCTAGGTATACTAAAAACTCACATTTGTTGTCCATAAGCAACCTATCAGTGCTCCCCTTTCATTTTAAAAATAGTGCTCTGGGAAAAATATGAAAGGGGCATCTAATTGTGTTTTGCTTGATGCGGCAAACCTAAGCGAGTTTCTATAGTTTTAGGACCTAGTCAGTTTTCATATATGACGGGCCCATCATATACATTTGAGGGGATGGTGTCGCTTGTGCTTTTGGTTTTGCCAGTAATCACTACCGGAAAGTGTGGTGGAATTTTAAAGGTGGGCCAGGTTCATACTCTGGAAACATTACTCCTCTTTTATACCGTTGCAAATTTTTGGGCCACAAATCTGTACCCCATTGTTAACATATTAAAGAACCCTGCACTAGCAATCTTCACAGGATATTACAGGCTGATGAAGACTGTAGCACACCTGTATAGACTGGGACAGAATGAGCAGAGTCTTCTCAGTGCCATTTGAGGGTGGCTGAACTGTACTGCTGGGGGTCAGCTAAGACAACTGAGGCACTGCATCCAATCTTCTCTGTCACTCTTTGATCTCCGGAGGGATCCGAACTCTATCATATTCTATACACAAGATAAGCGGCGGTCAAGTGAGCACTCGGCCCTTCGCCTATACACATGCAGGTGTCCTGTATGGTGGCAGGGGAGAAAGCCACTGCTAGACACTTCTGCTGGCAGCTTTTCTCTCCAAGTGAAGCAAACTAACATGTCATTTCGGCTTCATACCCCACCTAACATCATTGGGCGTGAGGGAAGATAAAGCAGAGTCGAAGGCCACCATACACATTAGATGGCCAGTCCCTCTGAAATCTTTGACAATTCTGCAAATCTTTGATTCCTAATCATTTCAGCCATCATAAAGCACACATACCCTGCTGCACCGTCTACTCAGTAAACACTGCGGGAAGGAAGTGCCTAAAGGGGAAGGGATGTTTCTAAACATATAAAAAAAAACAGCAAGAAGATTAAAAAAATAAAAATAATAAAAGAACAAAACAAGCCTGTTCTCCTACAGACAGCCTCTGTTTAATGAAAGTTATGACGTAATATTATTTATAAATATATATATATATTATATATATATATATATATATATATATATTTATTTATTTATATATATTTTATATATATTTACATTACACACACTGGGCTAGTTCCACCGGCGTTAGTCTGTAGGTTTGTTCTTAAGGTGAATTTGTTGTAAACGTCAGATAAGGTAGGATATTTATTAAATGTAACTCCAGAAGTAGATTTTTTTTTTTTATTTTTTTTTGTAGTTGGGATAGTGCAGGGAAGGGTTTTAACATTTGATTGCTTGTCTGTGGCCCTGTTAAGAAGGTTTAACCTCAGTGCTGCTGGGAGCATGCTGGAACTCGTCATTCCATAAGCTATCTGCTGCGGAAATGGAAATTACAAGTGTCAGTCGTATGTGGCCCCATAAGTCTCCGTTTGTACTAGGGGACAGATGTATATGTCGGAACGGTGGTAAGCTGAGGACTGCAAATAAATTTATTTATATATATATATATTTATATATATATATACTATATTATATATATTTATTATATATATATATATACACACACTCACACTCACACTACATACATACAATGCAATGTTTGCTTTCTTTTATTATGGGTAACTCATGCTGGAGCCTATAGTTCCAAAGCACCCATGATGATTTGGAGGCGACAGAGTTAGGCCATGTTCACACGGCTTAAAATGGGGACGGTTTTTCAGTCGTAATAACGCCACATGGAGTGCGCAGTTAGGGATGGAATCTGGAATAGTTCCAAAGTCATTACGCGTAATCCACATGTAAACTTTGGGATTAAGTCTCGCCGGCAGGGGGAGGAGACTAAGTGACGTGAATTACCTGCGGCGTTTAACGGCCCCCCACTCGCGGCGTAATGCAGGGCGTTTCATTACGCCCGCCAAATAAGCCGTTTATGTTGAACCAGCTTTAGAGGCGTTCTAGAAGGCACAATAGCAGGT
This sequence comes from Phyllomedusa bahiana, assembly GCA_025379985.1. Classification (NCBI taxonomy): domain Eukaryota; kingdom Metazoa; phylum Chordata; class Amphibia; order Anura; family Hylidae; genus Phyllomedusa; species Phyllomedusa bahiana. The sequence continues at coordinate 28,246 of JAODAL010012112.1, read as the reverse complement.
TCTTAAGGGAGTATTCCCACCATGCACTTTGATGGCATATCAATAAGATATGCCATCAAAGCCTGATAGGTTCAGGTCCCTCACTTCTCTCAGGAACAGGCCCCCCCAATAGTCTTGGCACAGAATGGAGAGCCAGTCACGTTTGCACACGACTCTCCATTCTCTTTTATGGCAACGTTCCCTACAGTAACCAGCAAAAACCTGTGCCCCCCTTGTTACCCTGTAACGGAAACAGAATTGGAGAGATCGGATTAGTCGTTCGCAAGTGCAAAACTGGCTTCCATCTTTCACAGCTGAGGAAACTTTTGGGGGATAGCCGTGGGGTCCATAGGTTGCATCCGCACCATGCTAAGCATGCCCCAGTGATATGCCAACGTCTATAGCGGGAACAACCTTTAAATAGAACCACTTTCTATAGGACACTTTATTCTGAGGGTGGTTTCAATAGGGAGAACTACAATCCTTCCTTAAGATTTCTCATTACTTTTGAGGGTATGTTCACACTAAGCGGAATTGTTGAGAGAAGTTTCCGCAACAATTTCATAATGCGCAGGGAAATCTGCAGCAGCAAGTAGGAACAAAAACCTGAAAACAAAGCCACATAAAAGAGAGAAAAAACAAAAACCATGCCATACTCCTCTCCCTCTGCGTTCCTGTGGCAATGCATCTCCTGTCTCCCGGTCTTCCCTGCAATGTACCAACAACGATGCCATACTCTATGTCACCAATGCAGCCCTGTGCTTAGCTGCAGGTCAGTTGTACAGAGAAGGCCGGGAGACCAGAGACATGCTGCTATAGGAACTAATGGAAAGGCGGGTATAGGTTTTTTTTTTCTCTTTGCAGATATTGTCTTCCCCATTTAATTTAATAGGGAAGCACACACAAGCCTGCAACATGGAATTAAAGGGATTTCCTCACCATGCTGTTTCAGGGTCACAGGCAGCTTCAGACTCACACTACCTGGTCATGCTGTGGGTGGTTCTATAGCACTGATAAGCAAATTTAGCTCCTCTAGAACTAGCTAAGCGTTAAAGTAACATAAGTGCAGCAGATGTAACCCCTTCCCGACATAGGATGTACCAGTACGTCCTAGCAGGAAGTGCGTTCCTGCAAATGAACGTACCAGTACGTCGTGCGGGCTCAAACACCAGTGGTGCCAATTAAAACATTAGTTTAGCCTGCAAAAGAAAGCCCCTATACAGCTCTGTATATGGAAAAATAAAAAATATACAGCTATCAGAAGACAGCGATGCAGAAATATTGTTTCACACAATAAATAATTTTTTTTTTTTAAAGTGTTTTCAAAACATAACCCCCACCCCCCCTCCAAAAAAAAAAAGCTACATAAATTGCATATCGCCGCTCATCGTCTTGACCTAGGGAGTTAAAACCAACTTGTACGTATTATGCACGTGTGAGCCCTGTTAAAAATAAATTAAGTAACACTGGATTCTTGCAGCGTTTTACTTCACCCATGCCTTCAAAAAACGGATTAAAAAACGCGCTTGTCCTCAAAAATGATACCGAATAAATAATGTCTAATCATTCCGCAAAGAAAAAAACATACAAAGGATCCCGTACAAAGAAAAAGAAAAAAGTTAAGGCTCCCAGACTATGGCGATGCAAAAATGTGTTTTCCTTTTTGAACAAAAGTGTTTTTATTGTGTAAAAGTACAGCTAGCTTGTCATTTATACCGCACGGTGACCACTGTAAAAAATAAAAAAAACACTACCAGGACTGCTATAGTTTGTTCAAAACGCCTCACAAAAACCTTAATAAAAAGTGTTCAGTATTTTATGCCCCCCTAATGGTACAAAAAAAAAACAAGCCCAAAATAGCTTGTAAAAGGGGAAGAAAAAAAAAAAAAAATTTATGGCTGTCAGGCTATACGACATAAAAACACAATTTTTTTTATAAAGCATTTCTATTGATAAAAGTAAAAAAAAATTTTGATATAATTTAACCCTCACGACAAAGCTAAAAAAAAACAAATTACCTCCCCCCTTTTCTTTGCCCATGCAAAAAAAATTTTAAAAAACCGGGGTCCAAAATGCACAATACCCCTTTTGAGATTGGGGGGGTGATAAAATCCAAAATGGGGCAATTCCTGGAAGGTTTCCACCTGTTCTGGTGCTTTGGGGGTTTTCCAAATGAGACATAGTACTCATCAAAATCTGCGTTCCAAAAACCAAATAACAGTCCCTTCCCTTGTAACCCCTCCAGCACCAAAAGCATTTCCACACATATATAGGGTACTACCAAACTTGCTTTTTTCCAGGATTTCTTGTAAGGCCATGTTCACACGGCTTAACTGCGGGACGTAATTACGGCCCGCAATTAGCGTGTGGACGGGGGGGGGGGTGGGAGCGGGGGCCGGGGCATTTTCCCCGGCCCATTGATTTGCAATACCAGGGGCGTGTAACCCCCCTGGTAATTCACATGGCACTTATCTCCCTGCCCGGCGGGATTCACCGAGCGGGAGAGGAGATGTAATCCTAGTTCTCTATGAGAACTGTGGATTACTGTAATGAATGGCCGTTTTGATGTAATTTGAGCACTCCGGCGCGTAATTACGGACCGAAAAGGGCCCCATTTTAAGCCGTGTAAACATGGCCTAAAAAGTAAACATTTTCAGCTAAAATTGCAGATTTTCACACCCCAACGCTAAAAAAAAAAAAAATTGTAAAAAAACACCTGTGGGGTTGAAAAAATCACTGCACCCCTGGATATATTCCTTAAGGGGTGTAGTTTCCAATATGGGGTCTTTTAGGGCTGTTTGTTTAGTGTTATCACCTAAGTGTGTCTGCAAACCTGAAACGGCACCTAAATAAAATCATATTGAAAATAAAACCCTAAAGTCCTGTAAGTGCTCCTCCTATTCTGGGGCTTGTGGTTGAGCCAAATCGCGCACTAGGGTCACATATGTGTTATCTCTGAAAACAGCAGAATCTGGGGAATCAATATTAAGTTGCATTTCCCTGATCACATCTACTGTGTTGTTTGTGAATAATGGATAAAAACTGAAAATCTTTGGAAATTTTTTTTGGGGAAATTTCACCTCCACTTTGCTTTAATTTTTGTGAAATACCTAAAGTGTTAATAAACTTCCTAAACACCGTTGTAAATACTTTAAGGCAGTGTTCCCCAACTCCAGTCCTCAAGACCCACCAACATGTCATGTTTTCAGGATATCCCACAGAAAGCACTGACCAAAAATTTAAATCACCTGTGCAGCATCATTAACTCAACTGTGCAATGCTCGGGAAAAAGCCGGGAAAACATGACTGTTGGTGGGAGTGAGGATTGGAGTTGGGGACCTCTGCTTTTAAAGGGGTCTAGTTTCTCAGATGAAGTCATTTATGGGGGTATCTAAAATGCCGGCCCCTCAAAGCCACGTCAGAACTGAACTGGTCCGTAAAAAATGTCTATTGCAAATTTTCTTGAAAATGTTAAAAAATTACTACTAAATTTCTAAGCCCAATCATATCATAAAAAAAAAAAAAAGCTTTAAAAAAAAAAAAATGATGCCAACCAACAGTGGACACCTGGTAGATGATAGTCATAAACTATTTGAGTGGAATTACTATGCCTTACACGCAGAATATTTGAAGTTTGAAAATGGCAAATTTTTCCAAATTTTCACAATATTTTAGTATTTTTCACAAATAAACAAGGATCATATGGACCAAAATTTCTTACTAACTTAAAGCACGATGTGTCACGAGAAAACATTCTCTGAATCACATGGATAGGTAAAAGTGTCAAAAAGTTATTCTGATATAAAGTGACAGATGCCAGATTTAAAAAATGAGGCTCTGTCAGAGAGGCCAAAACTGGCTCCGGCGGTAAGGGGTTAATCTGTAACTAAACAACGCTACTGACCACCAAGGAGTGGAAACAAGTGCTTTTCATTCTAATCTTGTTAAGGCTCGTTCACACGGCTTATTTCAGAACGTATTTATGGTTGGATTTCCGATCGTAAATACGTTCCGAAATCAGTTTGAAATAAGTTTCAGGCAATTTAATATTGCTTTTAATGGGAAATATGTGTTGTCGCTCAGACGCCAAGTATTTCCGTGACGTATTGCCGCCGCGGATTTGCGGCCGCAATACGGCCGGAAAAACAATGTGCATGTCAATTTTTGGGCCGGATTGGGCCACACTTAGTGTCAAATCATTCCCTGCTCTTTGTCTAATCAGGGAGACATGGACGTAGCGACAATTGTGTACACTTAGGGGCAGTTCACACGGCACAGGACAAATACCTGTCCTGTTTTGCGGCCGTCCTCGCGCGGGGGGGGGGCGACTTTTCTCCGCGATGAGCGGAGAAAGCCCTCCCCTCCCATTGAACAGCACAGATTCCATCCGGAAACCGGACGGAAGATTGTGCATGTTTAATGTTTTGCTGCCGGTGACAGAACCGCCGGGCGGAAAACCCGTGCAGTGGGGACTGCTGCACGGGTTTTCCATAGAGCACAATTCTGCTCATTTTCGGCCGGTTTTTCAGGCGGTCTGCAAAACCGCAAACCGTCTGAAAAACCGGCCGAAAACCTGTGCAGTGTGGACATGCCCTAAGAGCAGATACAATCTCATCCCCTGACCAATGCAATATCAAAAGGAGCAATGTATTTAGTACAAGTCTCCCGTTACCTTTCCTGACATGTCTAAAGCAAATCATTGTAGTAAGAAAGCCCATTTAAATCTCAGACACTTTACTGCTACTGCATTCTGCACTGAATTTTCCCAAGCAGGTCTACCCAGGTGTGAACATACGCTAAATGCACAAAAAACAGCACCATCTTTCCAAAACACAAGTCTGAAAACATAAGAAAAAAACAAAACAAAAAACAAAACAAAACACAAAACACCATACTTTGAACATGCTGCACTTTTGGAGGAAAAGCAGTGATGTTTAGACTGTTCCCGGGGGCCCTAAAACAGAAGACCCAGGATTAGGGCTTGCAATGTGAGCGTAATGGAGCCTTACATACATTTTCTTATTTTATCTGAGCAGTAGTATCTACAATATATATATACACACACACACACACTCCTCTCTCTCCATATAGATATATATATCTTGCTCTATCTTTGAAGCAATACTAAGACATAAATAAGACATCCCCTAAAAATAAGACCTAGTGCATTTTTAGTTATGAAATTCAGAGTTTGGCTGCCTATGCTGATGTTTGTGATGAAATCACTACAGTATATTAATACAGGCTGATGTTTTGTTCAACAACAAATGTGAATTCTTGTTCTTAAAAAATAAGACTTCCCCTAAAAAGAAGTCTTAGCTCATCTTTAGGAGCAAAGATTAATATAAGACACTGTCTTATTTTCGGGGAAACAGGGTAGCTGCAGCATTGTTGACTTTAGGAAAAAAATAACACAAATAACTGTGTGAATCGTGCCTAGAGTGGTTTCAGCATTGGAGGAGAGTTTGTGCTGGTTTCAGTAGACTGTAGGGGTTTTTAAATGGCCATTTCCACCGAGCTCTTTCTTATTTATTACCACCGCACACCCTTATAGAGAGAAAGGCGCCGTTCTCTGTAGAGCCGATGTACACAATGTTTAGATAGAACAAGCCTCATCCTTGCAGCACAGCATACATTACATGATTGGTAACTAAATTTAGTCCTGTGTGACACCTTACTGTACGGGTAGACTGCAGGCTCGGGGGAAGGACTTGCTGTTTACATCTGTCTGCTGGCTGACCTTTAAATGACTTTCATATAGAGATTTCTGCAACGCTTTCCTGTGGACAGATTATACAGTGCAGTTACTTCACATTCAGGGCTAGGATTAGAGAAGAAGCACCATAGTGGGCTTATCAGCGGAATAATATAAGGCAAGGGGCATTCTGCACAGTCTTGGACATATGCCGTATGGGGGGTGCTACCCACAAATGATGGCAACCAAACAGAACTACAGCCATGTCACTATTACCAGAAAGATTTCCGACCTGTTGCCACTAAGGATATGTTGTTGGCGTCAAAAGCAACATATCAGTGGCAAGATTCACATACACTTTGTGAACATAGCCTTATCACTTTAAAGGGAACCTGTCACATAGATTATGCCCCCTTGCTGAGGGCAGCACAAGCTAGTGTCAGACCTGCTGTTTCCAGTCCCTTATTCTGTAAGATGCTGTAGTTTTAGAGCATTTACCCCCTCAAATCTTATTCATGAGTAGGATGTTAGCCCCGCCCACCAAAGGTTATCCCCGCCCCTGACAGTTATTCACATGTTTCTACCTATTCAAAGTAATAGGTTTATCAGTTGAGGTGGGCGGGGCTAGCATCAGGTGGGTGGGGTTTGAAAAAAAAACCTGACTCTTTGAATGACTCTTCTGGCTGAAAACTGCAGATTTGAGCATTAAATACACGAAAACGACAGCATCTTACAGAATAAGGGACACAGCGCTGGAAACAGCAGGTCTGACACTGCTTGTGCTCTCCTTAGCAAGGGGGGCATAATCTATGTGACAGGTTCTCTTTAACACCCCCTTCACGGGTTTATTTTGATGTGTAGAACCTACAAAAACCACCAGCTTTTGTGGCACATGTGTCTGAAAGACATAAAATATCCTTAAAGGGTTATTCCCATGTCCTCATTCCTGTGTTAGAAGATGGGAATAAGCCGGCCGCAGATAATGAAGAATCCATGCATCCGCGGCTCTGCCCGTGCCGTCCTGTTGGAGCTTCGAGCAGGTACAGTATATCCTGCTGAACTCGGAACTCCCATTGAAATAACTGAAGAGTGGAGCGCATGTCACAATAAAGTTCAAGGAGCCGTTCTTTATGCAGGTGTAGGTCCCAAAATGTGGGAACCACATCTATTAGGGTATGTTCACTCGGTGTGTTGAGTCCTGTACACAATGTTGTCTCCTTTCAGTGTGACCCTGCTTTTACTGATACTGAGCACACTGCTGAAAAGCTCTCTAAACAGAGCAGGAAGTGTGAGACGATTATTAGGCTTAGTGGCCAAAGTGAGAACTGCAGGGCTTAGGAATTATTAAAAAGATACTGAAAGTGATCTGGAAAATAAAAAAAAAACATCACCAAAAATTCCTACAAAATGTGTTTAACATAAAAATGTGAGGTAAACAATAAGTCATTTTTTGAGGACACATTCCCTTTAATAGAAAATCCGTTTAGCAGTCCACACTGAACGGATTTTCTGCCGGACATTTTTTTACACCGCTGGCGCAACGAAAAACTTACAACATGCTCAATTTTCTGCCTGGTTTTCAGGCAGAAGATGTGCAATTCAATGGTTATGGGTGAATCTGCTAACCACGGACAGAACCGTCCCCCAAAACCATAAAATAAGACGACAAAATACTGGCAGGAATCTTAAACACAATCTGACCAGTATTTTACATATGCCATATGGATGTACCATAACTCTAATACCCCTCTGTACGGGGCCCACAAGTTCACCAATGTTGCCATGTGTGGTCTACCAAGCCTCAGTTTTGGAGACTAGAGTTATCCACCATTATAGCCTTGTTGCTAGCTTTTACAATCTGCTATTACCTTGTACAGCTACTCTTTGATATTATTCTGCTCATGTATCTTGTCTATATTTTAGTCTGGTATATACTTTTTATCAGATCTACTGTCATAAGGGATGATACTATAGATGCTAAAGGCTATGATACAATCAGCATTCACTAGGCTCTTTCACAGAGTCACAAACAGCTTTCCACTCAATCTGTCTCTTCAGGCTGTGGGTGGTTCTAATAGTGATTAGCATATGCAACTTCGAGCTGAGCCATAATGTTGACAGTGCTGGAGATTGTTATCTTCTGCAAGCACAAGGACTGAGCTGTGAGGACAGAATACAATGCCTCGCATAAGCTAATCTTGTTAGAGATCATTAGTTTTTTCAATAGCTCAGTCCGTCCATGGGGTGACGTCACTCCTTGCTCTCTCAGCTAATAGGAAAACAGAGTATGGTCTGGTATGCAGGTAACCATAGAAACCTGTGTGCACGCAAAAGCACATAAAAGGTCTCTTATCTCATGACTAAACTAACATCTATTGACCAATGTATTTCGAAAAAGTATTCATTTAACTGTCCCTTCATGTTGAAAGCTAATCCTTGTAGTGCGAAAACCCCTTTAAAGGGGTTGTCTCACTACATTGATTCATCTCACCTCAGTCCTGTTTCCTGGGTTTCATTTTTATTTCAGGGGCGTGTTTACTGGCTTCTACTAGGCTGCAGTAGAAGCCAGGTCTGTAGCTATAGCAACCAGTGCTGGCAGCCTATCAGGAGAGAGTGCACAGGTCTGTAGGTATAACGACCTGAGGAGCTTATGCAGCCCATACAAGAGGGGATATCTAGGAATAGGTAGGACGCCGTTAATGGACACATATTGCAAAGTGACTTGTTTTTGCAAGATCTTTAACATTAAAAGCAATCCTTGTAGTGAGACAACCCCTTTAAGGGTATGATCACATGGCGTGTTGATGCGTGTTCTGTATGCACCGCTATTTGCTGGGTGTTTTGGAAGTACGTGCTGACACATGCATTGTTAGCGCCATGTAAGCGCCGAGAACAAATGACCTGTCACTTCTCTCCCCCGGGGTACAATACGATCATATCGTACGCCAGGGGAGACAAGGCGTAATTCACAGTTCTCTATGAGAGCTATATATGACCGTAATTGCGGCGCGCATAAGAGCGCAAATATGTGTCGAAATGCGCGACAATTACGCCGTGTGAACATACCTTAAGGATTGTCCTTTTGCGACCTTAGTACTATGTAGCTGGTTGAGAAGCACATACCGGTAATATGGGAGGCACAGTATTGAATATATAGTCTCCTTATCAGTATCAGTGTGTACTTGTGAGGTAAGCGCTGTTTGTATGTAATGTAGTCAGATAACCACTACACTTGTAGAATTGCCAACAATCTGAATTTTTTCCCCGACAGACCCAATTTCTTGAACACAATCCAGGCCTTCTCCTGTATACGGCTGTTAAGTCCAAGTAAGTAGAAACATACCAAATCTGGCTTCAAAGTAAATCTATCAAACATATTATAGATTACATCCAAGTAGATGGACAATCCCTTTAAAGGTGACAATCCTTTTTTACCTGATGGTATACTTTGAGGGCATTTATTGCTACCACGAATTACACGACTGTCCCATCAATAGCAGAGTTCAAGGATACATTCATACAGGTCAGGTATACAATGTGTCCCCCTACAGTAGTCCTGCAGTATAAAATCCGCATCAATTGGTGCAGATTTTATGGCATCAATGTAGATCTGACCTTTTGTACCCCAAATGGTGTTCTCCACCACTATATATGCTAGAAACATGGCACACCCATCCATAAGTTGTGGCTGCTACTGACGTAAGTGAGAATGAGCCACACATATAACTTTTCAGAAGTAAGCAGCCATGATTCTAAAACTGGACTAACCCATTAAAGGGGTGTTCTCGCCATTCTGTTTTACAGTGCCTCAAGTAGCTTTTGATTCATACTTCCTGGTCAGACTGTAGGTGGTTCTACAGCAGTGATTGACAAATTCCTAGCTGATCCTGTTAGTGACATGAGTGCTGGAGGTTTGTACACAGCAGTGCACAAGGCTACAGAACTTGAAAGGATTATTGATTGTCAGTAAGTAATGAAAACAAGCTCCTGTCTTTCAAGAAAAGGAACCCATCAGGGAGTAAAATCACTATCCAGGCCATGGCTGCAGCCTGTAAGAGCAGAGATAGGTGTACGGTAAGTAAGAAAGCTTGTGTGCAAAAGCATTTTATAACAGCTACTGTAACACTGCAGGGAAGTAAAATCAGTACAGCAATGTTTTTTGGTAAGAAGTGTTTTTTTTTCTAACTTTCCCTCCATGATTAAAGCTAATCAATGAAACGGGAATACCCATTTTTAATGAACATGAGCACTCCACATCCCATCCTGCTCCAGTCCAGACACAATCAATAGCCTATGAATCTATAAGAAGTACTGGCCTATGTAAGATATAAGAAGTACTGGCATTACTAAAGGCTCCAACAGTTCTGGTGCCTTATGGTCCTCTCATAAAGATAAATTGATATGGTAATGCGGATAATTGTAGTCCTGTAGTAATATCAATAGGGTAGGAAGAAGCAAGATTCTCCTTCTAGATTTTAACAGCGATTAATAGAGCCAGCTAGAAATGACATAACTGAGAAAAGAAAGGGTTTGTCCAGTAAGTGAAAATACAATTCTCAAATGACTTACTTAGTCCCTATGACATGGGTGCACAACACTTTCCGGTCCAAGGGCCACACTGTCATATTGTGCCTCTCCCATGGGCCGCAGTAAGTCTTGGACAGTTACCGTCTGACACCTAGGATTCCTCAATTGTAAATACCCAAAATGGCTGAGAGGTCTGGATTCCACTTAAGGGACCGCCAGAGATCAGAATGGGGGGGTTCCCATGCTCGGTACTCCAGATTAAGGATATAAGGTGTTTACTTTCACTGTAGTCTTTAGGGCCGTTCACACGGCTTATTTCAGGGACGGATTGCAGCCGTATTGCGCGCCGTACCCAGCCATTACGGTAATCCACAGTTCTTATAGAGAACTATGGATTCCGTCTCTCCTACCTGCTCGGCGAATTTCCCGGGCGGGGAAAAGTTTACACGTTTCATTATCCCGCAGAATACCGCGCCGTGGATAATGCCGGTCTATAGGGCCGGCGGGCAGCGCCCCTTATTCAAGCCGTAATTGCGAGCGAAATCCGTCCCGCAATTACGGGGAGAGACGGAATCCATAGTTCTCTATGAGAACTATGGATTACCGTAATGCCTGGGACGGATTTCAAAGTATTGCAGCGCAGTAGGGGGCGCAATCGGCTGCAATCCGTGCCCAAAAAAAAAGCCTGTGAACGGCCCAAAGGGGCTTCCCCACGGCAATGGACAAATACCGGGCCGGTTTTGCCCTTTTTTGGGGGTCCCCCAGGCCGCGGGAAGGAGATTTTTTTCCGCGATGACGGAAAAAAGCCCCTCCCCCAAAATTTCAGAAAAAAGATTCCGTCCGAAAACGGGCGGAAGATTGTGCTTCTTTTAATGTTTCCCGGGGGGGCCCCGGCGGCAAAACCGCCGAGGGAAAAACCTGTGCAGTGGGGATGTGCCGGGTTTTCCTTTAAGCACAATTGTGCTATTTTTTTTCGGGGGTTGAAAAAACGCAAAACGGGCCAAAAAACCGGCAGTGGGGGAATCCAAGTTTTACTTCTTTTTTATGGGGGTTTGGGTTTTGTTCTAAGGGCGCAATTCTTGATTTTTACCTCTTAAAAAGGGAAATTTTTTAGTTTTTTTTTGGGAGGGGCTTTCCAATAAAAACGGCTCCTCAAAGGGGCGGGGAAAAAAACAATGAAATAAATTTAAAAAAATAATAATAACTGTAAATACTAAAAAAACCCCCCCCCAACACACACACAAAAGAAAAAAAAAACAAAAAAAAAACCAACAAAACAAAACACAACCCCACCAACACATTTCTAAGCGGGGAATAAAAATTTGCTTTTTATTTCCTCCCCCCCTTCCCAAAAAACTATAATTTTTTTTTTTTTTTCCCTTTTAATAACACACGAGGGTTTTATTTTGCGTTACCAAAAAATATTTAAAATAATTTTACACGAAAAAAAGAAGTAAACTTACTCTTCGAAAATGCTGTTTTAACATACCCTTTTAAAAAAAATTTTACCAACTATGAGAGAGATCATTTAAATTTTTTTTCCTCCAGACAAAAAAGTTGTGGACACTTGTGGATCATCATGTTTTTAAATGAGGTCACATGTATTACAGGCTTAAAACAGGTTTGTAGTTGTTGATTACTAAACACTTTGCATAATTATTTTTCTGCAGGCCCAAAAAGCAAACAGACCCAGGGCACCTGCCAATTATGCGTGTATTATAAATATTATATTTTTTAAAAAAATTTATATACTCACAAACAAAAACAAATTATACACACCCAAATATTTAAAATATATATATTAAAAAATATATAATTCAAAAAAAAACATTATATATATATTTTAAATATATTAATTAAATAAACAACCACAAAATATATTAAAAAAATTTTTTTGTTTTAAAAAAAAAAAAAATAAATTTATACCATTTTTGGTTTGGTTTTTGTGTATGTAATAATATATATTATTAATATAAAAAAATAAAAATCCCTTTTTTTATTTTTTTTTAAAATTATATATTATATATATTTAAAATTTTTAACGCCTTTTTTTTTGTGGACTAAAAAAAAATTAAGGCCAGAGCGCCTGTACATTTGTGTAGTGTTTTTATATATGTCAATTTATATATTTATTAATATACATTTTTATATATATATATATTTTTATAATAAATTTTACATAAAAAATAAAAACATTATACAACACACCCCTCTACCCCCATGAGGCGTATAGACGCCCAATCCGAATAACTCATTAATACAGATGGGTTTAAAAAAAAATATTTAGGGAAATCGGCCAGATAAAGGTGCGGGGGAAAATTGAAACCCTTAAAAACCAAAATAAACATAAATGGCCCTTTCTGGCACTTGTTTGTTTTTAAAATATTTTACCCTTAAAGGCCATTTTTTAATTCAAGGTTCCAATGTAAATTTATTTTTATTTATATAAAAGTTTTTTTAAAAAAAAAATATATCCTAAAATTAAATAAAAAACCCCACACAAAAAAATAAAATTATAAAAAAGTTTTTGGGCCCCCTTTTAAATTTTAATATTTTTAGTTCAAAATTTTATTTGGGTTTTTTAAAAAACCCTTTTTCAATTGATTTTTTTAAAATACTGATGGAAAAAAGTAAAAAACCCCTTTTTAAAATGGGAAATTTTACTAACAGAAAAAATGTGCAATATGAAAAAAAACCCAAAAATTGGGAAACCGGTGCAAAAATAGGGCCCCCAAACAGAAAAGTAAACCTTTAATATTTATTTAGATCCTCCTTTTTTGCAAAAATAACCCTTAGTCGTTTCCCCGGTAGTTTTTAAATTTCAGTTCTGGACCCCGGTTTGAAGGTTTTTTTTGACAATTCCTCTTTACAAAAAAAATTAAAGTTCAGTTAAGTTTGAGGGTTTCCCCCTGGAGGGGACAGCCCCTTCAAAGTTTCCCTAAAGGATTTTCAATGATATTCGGGTTTGGGGGAATGGGATGGCCCATTCCAAAACTTTGTAATTTTTCCCTCTGTTTAAAATCCCTGATTTAGTTTTGGAGCTGTTTTTTGGGGATTTTTGTCTTGTTTAAATATACCCAACCCCGGCTTTAAACTTCAAATTTACACTGTTCTTGAACTTTTTTTCTGGAACCCTGCTGATCCCGATTTTGGAATCCATGCGACCCTCAAACTTTAAAAAAGGTTTCCCGGGGGGTCCCGGGCTTTTGGGCCACACAGCCCCACAAAAAATGGGGAAACCCCTTCCCCCAAATTTTTTTTACGGGTTGGGTGGGCAAGTGTTTTTTTTTTGGGAAATGCTGTTTTTTTTGGGACGCCCATGAAAAACCCCTTTTTGGTAGGGCCCAAACAATCTTTTGTTTCATCATTTTCCAACAGGACCTTTTTCCCAAAAATTGAAGCGGGGCCTTTTTCCAAATGTGCTTTTCCCTTCCCTCAGGCGACTTTTTTTTGGGGGTGTTTTTCCAAAAAAGGGTTTCTTCGCATAAATTCCTCCCTTAACCCTTCCCCCTTGTGCAAAAGTGTGCTGTATTGTTGACCGTTGCACAGGGGACACCCATCTGCGCACAGATGATGCTGCAGCTTTTTTGGAGGGGGGTTGGGGATTGTCCTTGATGTTTTTAAAATTCTTCTTTTATTTCTGTATTTTTCTTGGTTTTCCCCCTTCGGGCCCTTTTAAAAATTTTCCTGTGGTTTTCCCCTTTTTTCCTTATTTATGTTCCCCCCAAACAGTGGAAACTAAACGGGTTAAATTTTTGAGAAACTTTTTGAACCCTTTCCCCCTAAAACAACTAGGGGTTGAAAAAACCTTTTTTTAAAGATAATTTGAGAGTTTTTTGGGAGCCATGAGGGCCACTTTCACGGGAAGTTTTTAAAAAGGGAAAACCCAACTTGAAATTTGGCCACCTTAAATTTTTTTTCTCATCTTTGGGAAACCATCTGGCTAGGGAGTTCCCCAAAAGTTTCAGTGAGGTTAAAAAACTAATGTTGTGCCCCCAGGAAAGTCAGAAAAAAGTAGTTGGGAAATTTTAAAATTAATAAAAATGATAAGGGTAACCCCAAAAATTTTTGCCCCAAAGTCCAAAAATTTTTTTAAAATCCCATATTGCAATTTTGTTTTCGTAAAAAAAACCTCTTTTTCAACCCGGGGAAATATTTCTGTGCCCCAATCATTTTTAAAGATATACCCAAAATTGAAATGGCTTTTGCAAACCCACCCAAAAAATTTAGAACTAAAAATGTTTAAAGGGTTTAATGGGGGGTGCCCAAAAACCTTTTATCTGTTGTGTGTTATATATATTATTATTTTTATTTTTATATATACACCACACAAACAACCCCCCACTTTACTGCAGTGAGGGAAGGGGTCAGTGGCATAAAGCGTTTGCAGTGAGGCCCCCCATTTTGTAGGACGGTGTTTTTAAACAGAAGACCAGAGAGACAGGTACGGGGAACAGGGGAGGGGGTTTTAAAAAATTTTTTTTAAATTATTTTTTTTATTGGGGGGCCCTGGGAATTGCTGCAATGCTTTTTTCTCTTTTATGAGGTGGACAACCCCTTTAAGATTTATTTACACACATTTGGGCAGTTAACAGAGTATACACCTCTACATAATGTAGACGATGGCAAGCTCTGTACAGTGGCAAGGAATCTGCTGGCACTCTACACACACTAATGAAAGCCTTAATGTAGGCCTCACTTCTTTAATAGCCAACATATAAATAGTTGTTTCACAGTATTCTCATTGCTTTTACAAATGTGAGCAAGCTACAAAAACTATTTTGTCGAGTATTGATACGATTCTCCCGAGGTAACATTTCCCTTCTCTCCTTCGAAGAACCACTGCTGCCTTAATGTTTGGATATGAGATCTGCTTTCAGGGAGAGAAGAATAAAACCATCATCTTCTCAGCTCGGTCATTCAATGTGAACAGCTGTATACGCTTAGACGCAGTTACTACGGGCTGGTTCTCACAGCTACATAAGTGACAGTCTGTCCTATATACAAATAAATCCCATCACATCAGGAAAGCTAATCCCCTGGCCCTGAATAGGAGTTCTGTATTATGACCAGTGACATGGGCCCTAACAAGGACACAAGACAAATGATGGAAGGAATGAGCGTAAAAGATCAGGAAAAACACTAAAAAGTCCATTACGCCACATCCAGGACTCCCCAGACCAACGCTGCTTAAAAACAAGCCGAAGAACGTAACGCTCTAGAAAGCTTATATTTCCAATATGACAGATTGGCTATTGCGAGTTAAGAGTTTTACAAATGACGATTGGTCAAATGGTCAAGATCTGCCATCCCATAACCTTATCTTAGGTACAGGAGCATCTCCACAAGAATGTGGGCCGTGGCCCTTTTAGTTGCTAAGGTGCGGTGAAGTCTCAACGGGATGTTCCTAACCTTGATCTGTAGGGCATGCTCACCACAGATTAGGATGTAGATTCTGAATGAATTCTGTGTTGGATCTGGAACCAAAACCCAGAGTGCAAGCTACTTCCCATTTACCTGTTGGTGACACCGTGCCCAGTGCATCGCAGAGAAAAAGAAAAAGTTGTGAGAAGTCACTCGTGTGACACAGAATCCGCTCAAATTCCACCCCAACTAAAGGAGGCTCATCTGAATCAGAGCAGCGAAACTATCGCTATATTTTACATTCAAAATCCATACAGAAAGTTGCAGATTCTAGAGGCAGATTCAGCACCGATGCCTTCTTGGTTTTTCTGCCTCAGAAAAATCCCTCCTGTGAATGTGCCTTTGAACCAGGTTCACACGGCTTATTTTTGTGCAGTTTGACGCGCACAAAAATTCCCAATTTTTTCCCAGTTATGTGTCAAAAAAACATGCAAAAAAGTGACATTAAAGGGGTTGTGTGAGAAACCCCAAAAAATAAGAACATATAGGGCCAAAGTAGAAAATGTCTAAGGCTATGTTCCAGGTTAAAATGGGAAAGTATTTCAGTCCGTAAAATTTGCGCGGGTGCGCAAAATTTTGGGGGGAATAGTCCAAGTCATTCGGTAATCCACAGTTTCATAGAGAACTATGGATTAGTCTCCTTCCCTGCTGGGGAATCCGCGGGCGGGGAGATAAAATGACTTGTGAATTCCCAGCAGGTATATGCGCGGTGGTAATTAAAAGCTGGGGCCGGCCCCCGCTCCCCCCCCACGGCTAATTGGGGGGGTTATTACCCCCCCAAATAAGCCCTGTTGGGAAACCCGCCTAAAATTACTTTGTTTTCCCTAGCAACCCTCTCATTTTTCCAGAGCACTATATAAAGTGAAAGGGGCGCGCTGATTGGTTGCTATGGGTAACAAAGTGAGTTTTAGACAAAGACAGGTTTCATACACGTGGCCCATAGTGCGTTAATACTAAAGATGAGCAGTAACTATCTGTCACAATCCAGTGTGTGAACGACTTATAGATGTTGTTATATCACATAATATTGCCATGTGTGAGCTTTCTCCTCACTAGGCTGGTGGGCGGAGCTACAATTGCTAGGAGCGCTCTATGAAAACTACATTTCCCACAAAGCCACTTCCTCCCAGCTGAGCTATAGATTATATATACTATATTCACACCAAATATATATGTGTTTGTACAGCCCTCAGTCTCCTTTCTACCCTGCAGAGCCGTCCCTCGTACCTCAAGTCAGTCAGACTGATTGAGCACAACACATGCCCAGTGATGAAAGTCAGCATAACCAGGAAGTAACTCAGAGTCCATCCTACTTCCTGTAGGACAGGTTTCTGCTGAGGAAGGAGCCCGGCAGCCATTTTGTTCTTTTATAATGATTATCCCCTAGACAAAACAAGCAGATTTTTCTAATTAAAGATATTTAGAAATTTTGTCATTAAGACATGTAGTTTATGTGTTTCGTTTTCTTATTTTCCCAAAGAACCCCTTTAAGGTCCCATTTGGCTATAAGGGAATGCTCACACGGTGTATTGGGGCGCGTACTGTACGCGCTGCAATACGGCAGGTGTTTCGGAAGCATGCGTTGATCAGTGCGTACTTCCAAAGTACAATTGACGTGTCACTTCTCTCCCCGGGCATACAATACGATCGTATTGTAAGCCTGGGTAGACGAGATTTAATTCATAGTTCTCTATGAGAGTTATGAATTACCGTAATTGCGGCGTGCATTTCGCCACGTATAAAGCGCAAATACGCCGTGTGAACATAGCCTAATACAAATAATCATGCATCAGGCACAAAGCTGCACTTTTTTGCACATAGTGTGGAGTGTTAGGCTATGTTCACACGGCCATCTGCGGGACGTAATTCAGTCCGTAATTATGCGCCGGAGTGCGCCAATTACGGGCTGAATCCGTCCCAGTAACTACAGTAATCCACATTTCTCATAGAGAACTATGGATTACGTCTCCTCTCCCTGCTCGGCAAATACGCCGAGGGGGGAGATAATTCACGTCACTTTCTAGCGGCGTATACGCGCCGCTAGCAGTCATTCTCTATGGGCCGGCGAGGTGCCGGCCTCCCGCTCCCTCCCCCGCTCAGCCCCCGGCCACACGGCGTAACTGCGGGGCGTAATTACGCCCCGCAGTTAAGCCGTGTGAACATAGCCTTACGGGCTCATCAAAAAAAACCTGGCGTGCATGACCATTATTAGTGCAGAAATGCGGCAAAAGGTGCATAAATTACACTGAAGTCCCGTATACTGAAAAAAAAAAAAAAAAAGCATTAAAACACCAAGAGACACATAAAACGAAGAAAACATGGGCAAAAACATGCTGACAGACATGCTTTTTTGTGCTTATTTCACTACAAAAAAATGAGTCATCTCAACATAGCCCTAGGTTATAGAAGGAATTTGTTATTATAGCTTATCTTTCTAGTTTTACAAACAACATTTTTCATGGAGTGTTGAATTTTTTTTTTTTATTTTTTTTACTAAACACCCACATGTAACTTTTAGGCCTCGCTCACACGGCTTATTTTGCCACGGATTGGCGCCATACTGCGCGCCGGATTTGCGCTGCAGTACGGCGCCAATCCGTCGGAGTAATTACGGTAATCCACTGCTCTCATAGAGAACAGTGGATTCCGTCGCTCCCCCCGCTCGGCGAATCCGCCGGGCGGGGAGAAAGTGACATGCACATTATCCAGGCGCAATACGCGCCGTGGATAATGCAAGTCTATGGGGCCGGGCGCTCCGGCCCCGCCCCGCCCCTTATTCACGGCGGATTTGCGAGCCGGATTGCGCTCACAAATCCGTCGGGAATAAGCCGTGTGAACACGGCCTTAGGGCATGTTAGTCCCTATTCACATAACATTTTTGGCTTTGTTTAGACACATTTTCAAGATAGACCACTTCGGAGCCAAAGGAATCTATAGAGCAAACTGTTTCTTTTGGACTTTTATTTCCCAAAACAAGGGCTGTGGAGTCGGAGGCTATTTTGCAGGAGTCGGAGTCGTCATAAAAGGGACCGACTCCGACTCCCAAAATATATAATAAGTTGGTCCAGTTAGTTCGCTGCAGTGCAAAGAGCAAGAGGAATTGGGTCTGGCGAGTGCTACTGCTCCCATATCTTCAGCCTTATCACATGAGGAGTGTAATTGATGACATGGAGCAGGCAAAGCGCTGCCCCAGGGGAAAAGATTCTGCTCCCAGGGCATAGAGATTTCAGCAAAATTTTTCACCTGTTTTCAAAGAAGTAGAAGGGTTTAACCATTCATCAAAACTGTCTGTGGCTGAGGCAATTCCTTTATACCCTGACATTGTTAGAGATGTTACCCCTGTGGTCACCGCTTTGCTCCCAACCCAAGTTATTGTAGAGAGGCCGTTCTCTAGCCTGGAAATAATGAGATCAGATGTGAGGTCTGTATGCAGGATCTGATGGAGGCAACGCTATTTCTCAGAACAAATTCAGAGACTTCACAAATGTTCCTGCAGTGTTTTGCATATTTACAATTTTTTTGTGTCCTAAAAGTCATGTCCAATAAACATATTTTACACTGACAAGCAAAATGGTAACAATGGTTTGAACTTGTGACTTTCAGGCTCCATATTCACCATCCACTACAGCTTTGTACATGAGGCTACTGTCATTTAATTTACAGTCATCTTACCTATCTTATACATAAATTTGACTTGCAAGTATTTAGCATCTGCTTAGTTATAGTTTTGCTCCTAAAAATCAAAGTGTTAATTTTTATTATTTTGTTAGTATTTGGTAAATCCACCTTTGGATTTCAATACTGCCTGAATGCTTCTGGGCTCTGGATCAGATTCAAGCATATCTTGACCAAAATCTGATCCCAGGTCTCTTCTACACATTCCCAATGTTGGTGCAGACTGGACTTGGATACAAATACAGCTTTTTCTTCAACTCTGCCCAGAAGTGTTCAAAAGATCAAAACATTGTTACCCTTTTGCTTGTAAGTGTCTGTTCTACCTAAATAGCTTGATGATTGTATCATAAGGTGATCAACAGCCTGATGTTACTATTTTACTATAGTAAAGTTATTACTTAAACATGCACCATGTATGAGGGAGTCAGGAGTCGGAGGTTTGGGAAATTGAGGAGTCGGAGTCGGGGCTTCGGCTTGCCGACTCCACAGCCCTGCCCAAATATATATGCTTTATAAGACTATGTTCACGGGTGTTTTAGAAGTACGCGCTTCTCCCTGCTGGGAAGAATGGACTTGTCACTTCATTCTTCCAATGCGTACTGCGCACCAGGGAAAATGTCTGCTTATCATAACACTCAATGACTATTCAAAGCTGTTTACTTCTGAACAGTGATGTAAATGAGAGGCACATGATCTCTGCAGCCAATCAGCGCCTGCAGCAGGGATGTTCCTGTCCGGAAGTCACGGTGTGTCAGCAGAAGACTAAGACTATGTCTACACAGCAATGTGAAAATGCTGTCCAGAATCCAATGGCATTTTCACATGGCTGGACCGCACCGTTTTTTTGTGCAAAAACCCCGGATTGGATTCCCGGTGGTCCTGTACATTGGGGCTACGGGAAACCAACGTCGGTCCGGCGGAATATACAACATGTTCTATATTCGGCTGGCGTTTTTAGTCTTAGGAAATGCTCAGTAAAGCATCTGCGCTAGGTAGACTACGGCACGGATTTTCTATTGAGGGCTACACAACGATGGTATGGTTGGATTTTTGGCAGATTCAAAATACTGAATTCGCTGAAAAACCAACCAAAATCCAGTGCTGTGTAGACGTAGCCTAAGAAGATGCGGTGCTGGGACCCAGGGACCTCTGCTGTCATTTTCTTCTGAGGTGGACAGTCCCTTTAAATTCTATAGTGAAACCTATAAAACATGGCATACATTGTTTGCCGTTGTTTTTTTTTTGATCAAAGCTTAGTTATTATTCCTACTGACTTCTCGTTAGGACGTAAAAAAATCTGTACATTTACGACAGCAAAAAAGAAAACACCATCAGTGTTGTTTTTCATGCATTTAAGACGCTTGTGTGACTGAGGCCCATTGGTGCTGTCAGACAGAGGTCATACCTCAGCATCAGGGACTGCACAGACCTCACAGATGTACACAGCACCTCATCGCTACCATACAACAACGCTGTGGGACATGTTCACACTGTATAATCAACCATACAAGCGGCAACATCAAGTGCAGATCCTCTCACACAGGAAGCTGAGCTATGGGGGCTGTTATCCTGACAAGTGCAGATCCTCACACACAGGAAGCTGAGCTATGGGGGCTGTTATCCTGACAAGTGCAGATCCTCTCACACAGGAAGCTGAGCTATGGGTGCATTTCTCCTGACTAGTGCAGATCCTCTCACACAGGTAGCCGAGCTATGGGGGCTGTTATCCTGACAAGTGCAGATCCTCTCACACAGGAAGCCGAGCTATGGGGGCTGTTATCCTGACAAGTGCAGATCCTCTCACACAGGAAGTGAGCTATGGGGGCTGTTATCCGGACAAGTGCAGATCCTCTCACACAGGAAGCTGAGCTATGGGGGCTGTTATCCTGACAAGTGCAGATCCTCTCACACAGGAAGCTGAGCTATGGGGGCTGTTATCCTGACAAGTGCAGATCCTCTCACACAGGAAGCGGAGCTATGGGGGCTGTTATCCTGACAAGTGCAGATCTCTCACACAGGAAGCCGAGCTATGGGGGCTGTTATCTGACAAGTGCAGATCCTCTCACACAGGAAGCCGAGCTATGGGGGCTGTTATCCTGACAAGTGCAGATCCTCTCACAGGAAGCTGAGCTATGGGGGCTGTTATCTGACAAGTGCAGATCCTCTCACACAGGAAGCTGAGCTATGGGGGCTGTTATCCTGACAGTGCAGATCCTCTCACACAGGAAGCTGAGCTATGGGGGCTGTTATCCTGACAAGTGCAGATCCTCTCACACAGGAAGCTGAGCTATGGGGGGTGTTATCCTGACAAGTGCAGAACCTCTCACACAGGAAGCTGAGCTATGGGGGGTGTTATCTGCAAGTGCAGATCCTCTCACACAAGAAGTTGAGCCTATGGGGCTGTTATCCTGACAAGTGCAGATCCTCTCACACAAGAAGCTGAGCTATGGGGGCTGTTATCCTGACAAGTGCAGATCCTCTCACACAGGAAGCTGAGCTATGGGGCTGTTATCCTGACAAGTGCAGATCCTCTCACACAGGAAGCTGAGCTATGGGGGCTGTTATCCTGACAAGTGCAGTCCTCTCACACAGGAAGCTGAGCTATGGGGGCTGTTATCCTGACAAGTGCAGAACCTCTCACACATGAAGCTGAGCTATGGGGGGGGGAGGGGGGATGTTATCCTGACAAGTGCAGATCCTCTCACACAGGAAGCTGAGCTATGGGGGCTGTTATCCTGACAAGTGCAGATCCTCTCACACAGGAAGCTGAGCTATGGGGGCTGCTATCCTGACAATGGAGAGATGCTGGAGCAGCAGCGATAGAGAGTGATTACAGTGTAAGTCCCCGGTATCCTGGCCCGTCGGGCACAGTGGGCAGCAGGCCTGTCTAGGAGCCAGTCACACAGGTGCGGGAAGCAGGATGCGCTGATGCAGGAGACATGTTATCAGTGACATCAGCACAAATGGCAGATGCAATAGACGAGAGTGAGCAGCCGGGCAGAGCCGGGGCCAGATCACTCCACTGACCGGGGGGCAGGATACATACACAGGGCCTTACCTGCTCCCGCCGCCTCTTCTCTCCGCTTCAGCCGCTCGTCATCCGCCTCCGCCTCCCCCGTCCCTCCACTAGAATGGACCGATCCGCAGGCCCCACCATCCGCGCCGCACAAGGCGCTCACCGAGGCCTAGTCATCCAATCCTGCGGATTATGCACCGAGAAGCGGGGAACCAAAAATCCCGGGACCCCCCCTCCCCGGTGCACAACAGGGGGGCCCCCCGGGGGGGGATTCCCGTACAAACTAAACCCCACGGGGGAGCAGTAAATCCACGATGCGACCCACCTGGACGGGGTGGGGAGAAGCGAGCGAGGAGTGGTGTAAAGGGGACATGTGATAGGATGGGGCGGGGCTTACCCCTAATGCTACCGTATGTGGGGAAAAATAAACATGAAAGAGGTTTCTGCTGCGAGTCAGTTGGTGTGAGAGGCTTGAGACCCGGGGGAAAAGGGTCGGGGGGGGGCGGGTGTGTAGGGGGAGGGGGGTGGCGCGTTTAAAATTTTCCCCCCCAGGCGGGAAAAAAGGGGGGGGGAGCAGTCGGAGAGGGGTAAGGGGAAGGGGTCTGTGGAGGGGGGCAAGGGGAGCAGTCTGGTAGAGGGGGCGAAGGGAGCAGTCGTGAGAGGGGTAAGGGGACCCGTCTGTGAGAGGGGTAAGGGGACCCGTGGGGGGGGGGGGTAAGGGGAGAGTCTGTGAGAGGGGAAGGGGGCAGTCTGGGGGGGGGTAAGGGGGCAGTCTGAGAGAGGGGGGAAAGGGGAAAAAGTTGGAGGGGGGGCCAAGGGGAGCGTCTTGGGGGGGGCAAGGGGGTAGTCTGTGAGAGGGGAAAAGGGGAGCAGTTGTGGAGGGGTAAGGAGAGCAGTCTGTGAGGGGGTAAGGGGGGCGTCTGTGGGGGGGGGAAAAAGGGGGCTTGAGAGGGGAAAAGGGGAGGTTGGGGAGAGGGGGTCAAGGGGAGCAGTCTGGGAGAGGGGGTCAAGGGGAGCAGTCTGGGAGAGGGGGTCAAGGGGAGCAGTCTGAGAGGGGGTCAAGGGGAGCAGTCTGTGAGAGGGGCAAGGGGAGCAGTCTGTGAGAGGGGGGAAAGTGGAGCAGTCTGTAGAGGGGTAAGGGGGAGCAGTTTTTGGAGAGGGGGGAAAGGGGGGGCGTCTGGAGGGGGGGGAAAAGGGGAGCAGTCTGTGAGAGGGGGAAAGGGGAGCAGTTTGAGGGGGTAAGGGGGGAGCGTCTGTGAGGGGGGGAAAGGGGGAGCAGTCTGTGGAGAGGTAAGGGGAGGGGGCCGTTGGAGAAAGGGGTAAGGGGAGCGTCTGTGAGAGGGGTAAGGGGAGCTCTTGGGGGGGGGTAAGGGGAGCGCTGTGAGAGAGGTAAGGGGAGCAGCTGGTGGAGGGGAAAGGGGAGCAGTTGGAAAAGGGGTGGGGGGAGCGTTGTGAGAGGGGCAAAGGGGGCAGCTGAGGGGGAAAAAGGGAGCAGTCTGTGAGAGGGGGTAAGGGGAGCAGTCTGTGACCGGGGGGCAAGGGGAACAGTCTGTGAGGGGGGGCAAGGGGAGCAGTCTGTGAGAGGGGGCAAGGGGAGCAGTCTGTGAGAAGGGTAAGGGGAGCAGTCTGTGAGGGGGGGCAAGGGAGCAGTCGTGGAGAGGGGGAAAGGGGGCGTCTGTGAGGGGGGGCAAGGGGGCGTTGTGAGAGAGGGGGGCAAGGGTAGCAGTCTGTGAGAGAGGGGGCAAGGGGGCAGTCTTGAGCAGGGGCAAGGGGAGCAGTCGTGAGGGGGGGGCAAGGGGAGCGCACTGTGAGAGGGGGCAAGGGGAGCAGTCTGTGAGAGAGGGGGCAAGGGGAGCAGTCTGTGAGAGAGGGGGAAAGGGGAGCAGTCTGTGAGAGGGGGGACAAGGGGGCGTCTGGAGAGGGGGGGGAAGGGGAGAGTCTGTGGGGAGGGGGGGCAAGGGGAGCAGTCTGTTAGAATGGGGCAGGGGGAGCAGTCTGTGAGAGAGGGGGCAGGGGGAGCAGTCTCGGAGTGAGGGGGCAGGGGGAGCAGTCTGTGTGAGAGGGGGGAAGGGGAGCAGTCTGTGAGAGAGGGGCAAGGGGGAAAGCAGTTTTGGTTGGAGGGGACAAGGGGAGCAGTCTGTGAGAGAGGGGGCAAGGGGAGCAGTCTGTGGGAAATGGGGCAAGGAGAGCAGTCTGTAAGAGAGGGGGAGAGGGGAGAAGTCTGTAAGAGAGGGGGAGAGGGGAGAAGTCTGTAAGAGAGGGGGAGAGGGGAGAAAGGAGGTCTGTAGAGAGGGGAGTGAAGGAGCAGTCTGTAAGAGAGGGGGAGAGGGGAGCAGTCTGTAAAGTGGGGAGCGATGGTGGAGCAGTCTGTATAGGGAAGAGAGGGAGCAGTCTGTAAGAGAGGGGGAGAGGGGAGAAGTCTGTAAGAGAGGGGGAGAGGGGTATGTCGTCTTGTAAGGAGGGCGGAGTGGGTAGAAGTCTGTAAGAGAGGGGGAGAGGGGAGAAGTCTGTAAGAGAGGGGGAGAGGGGAGAAGTCTGTAAGAGAGGGGGAGAGGGGAGCAGTCTGTAAGAGAGGGGGTGAGGGGAGCAGTCTGTGAGAGGAGTTAAGGGGAGCAGTCTGTGAGAAGGGGAGCAGTCTGTGAGAAGGGGAGCAGTCTGTGAGAAGGGGAGCAGTCAGAGAGGGGGCAAAAAGAGCAGTCTATTGACGGGCAAGGGGTAGCAGTCTTGTGAGAGGGGTAAGGGGAGCAGTTGTGAGGAGGGGGGGCAAGGGGAGCGTCAGTGAGGGGTAGGGGAGCAGTCTGTGAGAGGGGTAAGGGGAGCAGTCTGTGAGAGGGGGGCAAGGGGAGCAGTCTGAGAGGGGTAAGGGGAGCAGTCTGTGAGAGGGGGGCAAGGGGAGCAGTCTGTGAGAGGGGTAAGGGGAGCAGTCTGTGAGAGGGGGCAAGGGGAGCAGTCTGTGAGAGGGGGTAAGGGGAGCAGTCTGTGAGAGGGGGGCAAGGGGAGCAGTCTGTGAGGGGGTAAGGGGAGCAGTCTGTGAGAGGGGTAAAGGGAGCAGTCTGTGAGAGGGGTAAAGGGAGCAGTCTGTGAGAGGGGTAAGGGGAGCAGTCTGTGAGAGGGGTAAGGGGAGCAGTCTGTGAGAGGGGTAAGGGGAGCAGTCTGTGAGAGGGGTAAGGGGAGCAGTCTGTGAGAGGGGTAAGGGGAGCAGTCTGTGAGAGGGGGCAAGGGGAGCAGTCTGTGAGAGGGGGCAAGGGGAGCAGTCTGTGAGAGGGGGCAAGGGGAGCAGTCTGTGAGAGGGGTAAAGGGAGCAGTCTGTGAGAGGGGTAAGGGGAGCAGTCTGTGAGAGGGGTAAAGGGAGCAGTCTGTGAGAGGGGGCAAGGGGAGCAGTCTGTGAGAGAGGGGGCAAGGGGAGCAGTCTGTGAGAGAGGGGGCAAGGGGAGCAGTCTGTGAGAGGGGTAAGGGGAGCAGTCTGTGAGAGGGGGCAAGGGGAGCAGTCTGTGAGAGGGGTAAGGGGAGCAGTCTGAGAGGGGTAAGGGGAGCAGTCTGTGAGAGGGGGGCAAGGGGAGCAGTCTGTGAGAGGGGTAAGGGGAGCAGTCTGTGAGAGGGGTAAGGGGAGCAGTCTGTGAGAGGGGTAAGGGGAGCAGTCTGTGAGAGGGGTAAAGGGAGCAGTCTGTGAGAGGGGTAAGGGGAGCAGTCTGTGAGAGGGGTAAAGGGAGCAGTCTTTGAGAGGGGTAAAGGGAGCAGTCTTTGAGAGGGGTAAAGGGAGCAGTCTTTGAGAGGGGTAAAGGGAGCAGTCTGTGAGAGGGGGGCAAGGGGAGCAGTCTGTGAGAGGGGGGCAAGGCGAGCAGTCTGTGAGAGGGGGGCAAGGGGAGCAGTCTGTGAGAGAGGGGGCAAGGGGAGCAGTCTGTGAGAGGGGTAAGGGGAGCAGTCTGTGAGAGGGGTAAGGGGAGCAGTCTGTGAGAGGGGTAAGGGGAGCAGTCTGTGAGAGAGGGGGCAAGGGGAGCAGTCTGTGAGAGAGGGGGCAAGGGAGCAGTCTGTGAGAGGGGTAAAGTGAGCACTCTGTGAGAGGGGTAAAGGGAGCACTCTGTGAGAGGGGTAAGGGGAGCACTCTGTGAGAGGGGTAAGGGGAGCAGTCTGTGAGGGGGGAAAGGGGAGCAGTCTGTGAGGGGTAAGGGAAGCAGTCTGTGAGAGGGGGGCAAGGGGAGCAGTCTATGAGAGGGGTAAGGGGAGCAGTCTGTGAGATTGTTAGAGAGGGGGCAAGGGGAGCAGTCAGTGAGGGGTAAGGGGAGCAGTCTGTGAGAGGGGTAAGGGGAGCAGTCTGTTATAGGGGGGCAAGGGAAGCAGTCTATTAGACGAGGCAAGGGGAGCAGTCTGTTAGAGGGGGGCAAGGGGAGCAGTCTGTTAGAGGGGGGCAAGGGGAGCAGTCTGTTAGAGGGGGGCAAGGGGAGCAGTCTGTTAGAGGGGGCAAGGGGAGCAGTCTGTTAGAGGGGGGCAAGGGGAGCAGTCTGTGAGAGGGGTGAGGGGAGCAGTCTGTGAGAGAGGGGGTAAGGAGAGCAGTCTGTGAGAGAGGAGGTAAGGAGAGCAGTCTGGGGGAGAGGGGGCAAGGGAAGCAGTCTATTAGAGGGGGCAAGGGGAGCAGTCTGTTAGACGGGGTAAGGGGAGCAGTCTGTGGGAGGGGGGCAAGGGGAGCAGTCTATTAGACGAGGCAAGGGGAGCAGTCTGTTAGAAGGGGGCAAGGGGAGCAGTCTGTTAGAGGGGGGCAAGGGGAGCAGTCTATTAGACGGGGCAAGGGGAGCAGTCTGTTAGACGGGGTAAAGGGAGCAGTCTGTGGGAGGGGGGCAAGGGGAGCAGTCTGTGTGAGGGGGCAAGGGGAGCACTCTATTAGACGAGGCAAGGGAGCAGTCTGATAGAAGGGGGCAACGGGAGCAGTATGTTAGTGGGGGGCAAGGGGAGCAGTCTGTTAGAGGGGGGCAAGGGGAGCAGTCTGTAAGAGGGGTTAGGGGAGCAGTCTGTGAGAGGGGGTGAGGGGAGCAGTCTGTGAGAGGGGGTGAGGGGAGCAGTCTGTGAGAGAGGGGGTGAGGGGAGCAGTCTGTGAGAGAGGGGGTGAGGGGAGCAGTCTGTGAGAGAGGGTGTGAGGGGAGCAGTCTGTGAGAGGGGGTGAGGGGAGCAGTCTGAGAGAGGGGGTAAGGAGAGCAGTCTGTTGGAGGGGTGCAAGGGGAGCAGTCTGTGACGCGTGAGGGGAGCAGTCTGTGACAGAGGGAGTAAGGAGAGCAGTCTGTTAGAGGGGGGGCGAGGGGAGCAGTCTGTTAGAGGGGGGCGAGGGGAGCAGTCTGTGAGAGAGGAGGTAAGGAGAGCAATCTGTGAGGGGGGTAAGGAGAGCAGTCTGTTAGAGGGGGGCAAGGGGAGCAGTCTGTTAGAGGGGGCAAGGGGAGCAGTCTGTTAGAGGGGGCAAGGGGAGCAGTCTGTTAGAGGGGGGCAAGGGGAGCAGTCTGTTAGAGGGGGGCAAGGGGAGCAGTCTGTTAGAGGGGGGCAAGGGGAGCAGTCTGTGAGAGAGGGGCGAGGGGAGCAGTCTGTGAGAGAGGGGGTGAGGGGAGCAGTCTGTGAGAAAGGGGGTGAGGAGAGCAGTCTGTTAGGGGGGTAAGGGGGTAGGGGCGGTTATGAGGTGGGGGGGGTAAGGAGACGGTCTTTTGAGTGGGGGGGGGTAAGGAGAGCGGTCTGTGAGTGGGGGGGGTAAGGAGAGCGGTCTGTGAGTGGGGGGGTTAGGAGAGCGGTCTGTGAGTGGTGCGGTTAGGAGAGCGGTCTGTGAGTGGGGGGGGGGGTAATGTCACGTACACGCTCACCAGCACGTGACTGGGGGCCACTGTAATGGGGTAGACTTATCTTCACTTGCGCTCACCTCTCATTCAGGTAGCGAATCAAGCATAAATCGCACCCAA